>JBANCY010000008.1:0-156632 GCA_037040045.1 Phorticella flavipennis
GTAAAAAAATATTCAGTGAAGGAAGCTAGAAATAGAGGAAAAAAAGTTCTTAGGCTGTGACCCGAAAGGGTTGTTATGGCCACTTAAAAAAAAAAAAAAGGCGATAATCCGAGAATTAATAATTAGATAACCACATTTGTGTCTGGAAGGTTGGGTCAACAAGTTTTTATGGAAAGTTCAGAAAGCATACGGACAGATTGAGGAGAGTTTTTTCTCCTCAAGCCAAGTTATGAAAATTTGATTCATTATCTCATAATTTTCAGTTCATATCTTAAGGATAAAAAATGAAAGTTTCCTAACGAGGTATTATATTTATATTAAAGAGGAAAAACATTGTTTGGTATGGCTCTTAAAGAGGGGATTAATATGTCAAAATATTTGTAGAAGCCCGTCATTGAAAAGTTTTTCTAAAAACTGCAATCTGAATGATTTGAATTTTGTGTTATGAATGTTTCATCATACTCCCCCCTATGACCAACACAACAATGATCGTCTTTTGATATAAAAATAGAGTAATCAAATCAAAAATTACATCATGATAGGCAATTAGGAAGATTGTAAAAGCCATAAAAGCCCCACTGTGGCCAATTGTGGCCAATTCACACAGTGCAGCTGAACCGAGAAGATAAGACCCGAATGGGAGCTGAGTCAAAGCTGCGGGGCCCAAAGAGTTGACTTAGCTCCAGCAAAGAGTAAACACGATATTGTTTAATACTCACTTTTGTGGGCCAATAAAAAGTTAATTCGATGTAAACATCTTATATTGTATAAGACACTACCCAACGACCAAAAGCAGCAAATCAGGGGGCTTATCTGGGGGCTCTTATCGGGTCTTATCGTTTGATAGACATGATTTGCAAGGTGCACAGATGGGATGACAGGAAAGAAGCGCCTCAAGTCGGCTTAGATCTTAAATATATATCCGAATCGGATATATAATATATCGCAGCATCAGCTGCAACTGCCAATGGGCAATGTATTGTTGTTGTTTGCGAAGCTCGTGAGTTGTTTGATTGACGACTTGACAAACTGAAAGTGTGGGTCCGGGCCATAAACGACTTCGCACCTCGCTTAGGTAACCCAGTGGGCCAGCTTGTTGTTGGGCCCAACCGAATCTCCGACGAAATCCAAACATTTAACTCTGTTAATCCAAATGCAAGCAAAGAAATGAGCTTGCAAATAGCAAAAAAGGGAAAAATAGCTCATAAAAATAGACGCCCCGCCGACATATAAAAGCAGCTGGCACCCCGGCGACTCATCCAGTACAATTGGAATACGGATCCGAGACGGTTAACGGACACCATGAAGCAGTGGGTGCTTCCTATCTGCCTGCTCCTCGCCTTGGCCCTGCTGGCGCCAGTCGCTAGGTCCGCGCCTCTTCCACAATATGTGGACTATGTCGACTACGGCGATTCGGGCTGGGAACCAGCTGAACCCAATGTGATCGATCCCAAAGGCGAGGTCCTCACCGATTATATCGATGTCAAAGATCATGAAAAGAAGAAACCACCATGGTGGTTCTAAGCCTACGGAGTGATGAGCTTTAAATAATTTATTTTCGATTTTTTTTTTATATATTTTTTTTGTTATATATGTAATAAAATTTTAGAAAACTTTAAAATGGATCATGAAATTTGACTGACAAGAAGTGGAGATTATGGCCTATATATCTGTCTCTGTGTAATGTTAATGCCAGATATGGAAAAAAAAATAAAATTTGGAGTTTTCACGATATGAATAATATTTGAGAAGGCAACGGATTGGAATCAAAAACCATGAACAAAATGATATAACAAGTCAAAATCGTAGCAGTTTTGGCTGAGTTATGATAGTTTGAAATTGGCCCCTATACGAAACTTTTCTCTTACATGCTAAAATTTTACTCGATTTTAGGCCGATTTTTGGGTGAAAAATGAAACTCATTTGTCGAAGCTTTAAAATAGTTTTTTATGCTAATTTTGATCACAGGATTAGAAAAAAGCTAAAATTTTGAGTTTTTAGATTTCAAAATTTTTTCAAAACACAGGGGGGACCCTTACCTCAAACTTCACAAAATAATAAAAAAAAATTTTTCACGATATCAATAAAATTTGAATAAGAAACGAATTGGAATCAAAAACCATAAACAAAATGGTATAACAAGTCAAAATAATAGCAGTTTTGGCTGAGTTACGAGGTTTTGAAATTGGGCAACATAGGCAATTTTTTGACTTTACATTTTAAAATTTTACTCGATTTTAGGCCGATTTTTGGGTGAAAAATGAAACTCATTTGTCGAAGCTTTAAAATAGTTTTTTATGCTAATTTTGATCACAGGATTAGAAAAAAGCTAAAATTTTGAGTTTTTAGATTTCAAAATTTTTTCAAAACACAGGGGGGACCCTTACCCCAAACTTCACAAAATATCAAAAAAAAATTTTTCATGATATGAATAAAATTTTAATAATGAATTGGAATAAAAAACCGTGAACAAAATGGTATAACAAGTCAAAATCGTAGAAGTTTTGGCTGAGTTATGATAGTTTGAAATTGGCCCCTATACGAAACTTTTTTCTTACATGCTAAAATTTTACTCGATTTTGGGCCGATTTTTGGGTGAAAAATGAAACTCATTTGTCGAAGCTCTAAAATAGTTTTTTTTGCTAATTTAGATCACAGGGTTAGAAAAAAGCAAAAATTTTGAGTTTTTAGATGTCAAAATTTTTTCAAAACACAGGGGGGACCCTTACCCCAAACTTCACAAAATATCAAAAAAAAAATTTTCATGATATGAATAAAATTTTAATAATGAATTGGAATAAAAAACCGTGAACAAAATGGTATAACACGCCAAAATCGGTTGAGTTTTGACTCAGTATTAATTTTTTTGGAATTTGTCCCATAGGCAATTTTGGGCTTTACATGTTAAAATTTTGGGCCAATTTTGGGGTAAAAAATGAAACTCCGCGGTCCAAGGTTTATCCTCACAAATCGATTTATTATCCACTCCGCGATACACTGTCGACGCGGAGTCTGAAAAGCGCATTTCTACTCTTTCTCAGCCCAAATGATATCTGAGGAAATATTTCAGTCTTATTTGCATTTGTCATGCGATCGTTAGGA
This sequence comes from Phorticella flavipennis, assembly GCA_037040045.1. Taxonomy (NCBI): domain Eukaryota; kingdom Metazoa; phylum Arthropoda; class Insecta; order Diptera; family Drosophilidae; genus Phorticella; species Phorticella flavipennis. Next base: position 3,103 of record JBANCY010000008.1, read on the forward strand.
AATTTTGCGGAATTGTTGAAAAACATCAGCTCCACTCTTTTTGCACAATAAACCATGATACTATATAATAGACGGTTGCTCGGGGCTCGGTGATTGGTGCTTGGTGCTCGGGTGTTGGCTCAGGGTTGACTTGGCGAAGACTTGTCTCGAAATTACCAGAACTATTTCAGATGTTGAAACAAATTGAATTCTGTTGTTTCTACAGTTGTTGAGGCAACACGCTTCCTGCCCGATTCAAACGCCGCCGCATTTTGCACATTCTTCTGCTTCTTCTTCTTCGGCTTCCACTACGTCTCGCGTCTTCGGGGCGAGAAACCAAAGAAGACCAAAAGTTTGGCTCGTGTTAAACGCCGACAACATTTGCACTTTTTGTTTATCGTAATACCATCTACGAGTCCGAACATGAGCATGAGACAAGAGACTCCGATTGAATATGACTATGACTATGAGTATGAGTATGAGTATGAATATGGGTTCCATATGGGTGCGAGTATCAACTATGAGTATGAGTATGAGTGTGTGTCTGAGTGCAGGGGGGATTGTCAAGTGTATGCTTGTTGGGCGATTTAGATAATTGAGTTGTTGTGCCATCTACAGAGACAGAGACAGAGAAGGAGATAAGGAGAGACAGAGAGACGGAGAGAGATAGAGATTTAGATAAGTATTAATATAATTATACACTCGCTGTGGGCATTACAACTAAGCCGGAAAGTACTATGGTAACTGAGGAGACATTTAAGATAAAGAGCTGAAATTTGGTATATGTATAAAACCGACGAAATACTATATTGTAGCCTCTGTAGCTATGGGCGGATTTTGGGCGTGGCGCAAGCGGGGAGCAATTAAAACAATTTGACGTTCATTTATTACAAATTTGATACCCAACGCAAAAGAAAACAAACAAACGAACAGAAGCGGTTACAATATAATCGTCTGGGAAAACTTATTCGGGAAATTCCCGTTCGAGGCAGCCGGGTTTTTGACCAATCATCTTCAGCGGCGGGCTCGTTGGGTTAGTCGCAATGACTGTGACTAAGTGTACATGGAGTACATGGGGGACATGGGGGACATGGAGTACATGGAGTGTATGAGGTGTAGCTAATTATGCTATCTTGTTTTGTTTTCAGTCAACTTGTGTGGTGCAAAAAGAGGCGTCTGATGGCGGTTGCCCGATTGCCCGTTGGCCGCGGGCTGTGGGCCGTAGGCGAATGCGATTAATGCAATCAATTTCCACCTGCCAGGCGACAAGTTTGCGCTGACACAAGCACCGCATCGGATCCCGTGGAGCCGTCGGAGAGGTGCAACGCCGGAGCGCTGGAGCATTGGAGCACCGGCAGTAGACGTTGAGCAGCAACCGCTGTGATTGCCACAAATTATGTCTGAGGCAATGCAGTTAGCCAAATGTTGTCTGCTAGTTAGCCAAATGGAGCGCTCTTCAGGCCGTTCATTAGCATTTGTAGACTCATTTCGCACTCGGATTCGCATTGGGATCGGGATCGGAGCAGGAAATCTAATGAAATCAAGAGACAAGACAAAACAACACAACGGACGCGAGACAAGCGATACAAGAGACACGAGACACGAGACAAGAGACAAGAGACAAGAGACAAGCGAACAGAGAGCTGGGCAGCCAGGGAAACTGTAGACTGTAGACTGAAGACTGCAGACCAAAGAGCAGAGACCGTGGACCGTGGACCGAAGACCAGAGACAACAATGTTGCACTCCGCGGCTGAGGCTGGTCCTAGCCAAAAAGCAACAAAACCAGCAAAGAAATAAATCAAAGAAACACAACACACACTCCACACACTCCACACACACTCCACACACACACACACAGTGGGCACATGTCACGGCCATTGACATTGAACTTGGGCTGCTTTGCGGGAGTTTTGGCTGCGAAATGGTCCGGGCGCGCGCGCCGCGCTGGAGAAGCTGGGCAACAGGTTCGGATTCCAGTTACGGGCCAAATGCATGCGGAAAGCTGGCGAAATGCGTATGCTGCCATTTACAGTTATAAGTAGATAATTAGATGGTCCCGTGCCCCCGCCCAGCCGGCGGCAACCGCCATTGCAATGGCCCCTCAATGATCGACGTTGAGTTTTCCTAGCAGAAAAGCAAATAAACAACAATCAACAAAGCGAAACCCAAACCGAAACCGAACACCAAAACAACAACTATAACAACAACATGCTACAGAAAACCATAAATCCAAAACCGTAAGATGATCCAATCCGGAGATCATAACTTATGATCTAACAGCATTTTCATAACATTTTGAGGCGGTTTCAAAATGCAGCCAAAATGTGGCCAAAATGTGGCCGAAATGTGGCCGAAATGTGGCCAAAATGTTGCCAATGCGTGCAACATGTGCAGCATGTGCAACATGTACAACATGTGCAACACGAAAGTGCGGACAACTTCCCAAAACGCGTCGTCGCTTCCTACAAAATGAAGTCGATTTCCATGCGGGTTTTTTGGCCATGTTTTGACAATTTTCCACTCCGCCAAAGCAAAAGGTTCGCGTCGCATGGCAAACGGTTCAGATTTGAGAAAGTTTTCAACAAGGGAAAACTTACCGAAACTCGACTCGACGTGGGTTGCGTTTGGCCATGTTTCCCAATCGTCGTGGAAATCGGTTCATTATTTTTCCCCTGAAAAATTAATACACTTTTTCTTTTATGTTAATAAATTTTCATGACATTTCCACTCGGAAGTAACCTCTGAACGATTTCGCAGACCATTTCATCTTTTATGTTTATGTTGACAAGTTTTGAATGGTTCCCCAAAAAGGTTGGTAGCTTTTGGAAGTTTGAAAGAGTCAAAGCTGGACTCTCCTCAGCAAATAAATAATTGAATATGAAATGTTTCTGAGAGTCGGAAAATTTAGATTAGATTTCAATGACAGCTAAATGATATATCTCCATATAACCCGATCGAATGAGTTATGAGCACCAGAATCAGCTGTAACAAGTTTATGCAATAAATCAAATATTGATTAGCTTTACGATTAGCCGATATAATGGCATGGAGATTCTCTCCTGTAATGAGGCCCCCCACAACACCACAGGGGTTCCCCAGCCCAAAGTCGTCCCCCACCGAGCCCAGGGGAGTCTATCGAGGAGAGTATCAAATATTGTGTGATCTCTCAACAGCTTCAAGCAATGTAAGAGGATTCCGCTTGATGGCTTTACACTTGCATCGGGGCCTCGAACAAGCGGCGTCCAATCTCTGGAGCGATAATCTGGAAGTGGAAATTAGAGAACTCAACGGGAGAGAACTGGAAGACTGCGAGACTGGGGACTGGGGACTGGGAGACTGATCAAGATCGGGCCATGAGTTGTGCGTTCATCGCGCCGAGCTGTGCATGAGCTGGCCAGTTCCGCTGTCGGATTAACATTTCCAGCGCGTCTCCTGTGCTGCGTGCACTGATCTCCGATAGCTCCGATAGCTGCGATAGTTGCGGATCGGCCGGGGACACGGCTAACAGGTGTACGCGATGTGCGCCCAGTTATTGATATCGGATACGTTTTCAATGTGAGTCTTCAGTTGGTTTATCGTCACCTGCAAGCGGATTAGACGCAGCGCAGCGAGGAGCTGGCCAGTTAAAGATCGGAAGATTTGTAGACTTTAAGCAGTCGCTTTTGGTCAATTGATAAAGTTGTTTCGCGCCAGCTCAAACTAGTTTCAATTATTGAGAAAATCCTATTTGTGGCTATCAAATTGTGAGTTTGTTGCACACGGGCAACAGGCAACTGGCCAAGCAGGGGGACGCCACAGATGCGGGAGGCGGCGGAGGCGGTGGAGGTGACCAGTGGGGGGTGGGGCCTGGGGGAACTTGTTGCACGGACAAGCGTTGAAACACAAATCATAAATTATACATAAATGCACAAAATGATACATAAATTCAATATTATCGCAGACGACGATCGTCTGGCGGCTGTCTATGCGACGGAACCGCCTGCCCCATGCGCCCCCCAGGCGCCTCCAGGTGGCCTCAGCTGCCCCCGCCTAGCTAATCCCGACAACCAGTTGCTGGCCAATCCAATCCGATCCGATCCAATCCAACTGACCCACCACCAACACTACCAACACCACCAACACCATCATCTATCGATGCTCTTTATTATGTTCGGACGCAGTTTTTTATTTACAACAATGTTGCACGCTGAGCTTAAGTGCGGCACGTTGTTGTTTTTGTTGTGGCTGTTGTTGTTATGGTTGTTGTGGTTGTTGCTATTATTGTTGTTGTAGCTACTGACCGCCTGTCAATACATTGGTAATTAATTATGTTGCTTGTTGCCGTTGTTGCCCGTGTTGCCCGTGTTGCCCGTGTTGCCCGTGTTGCCCGCGTTGCCCGTTGTAGGTTGTTGGCGCTGTGCGTTGGCCGCACTCACGACAAATAAATAAATAAATAAATAAACAAACAAACAACTTTGCAACGTGACGCACCGCGACGCATTGGCAAATGTTGCAATATTAACGCGAAATTAATTAATAAAGCTCACTCGGAAAATGTGCAGCAATTTCTAGCCATTGCAATGGACGTGCACCCAAACAAGGTAATGACACAGCGGAAATATTTCAATTGGAAACAGATCTAGATCTGGAGCGGCATTTCAATGGAAATCGGATCGCAACGGATCGCAACGGATCACATGAAGATGTCGAGCAGAGCTCCTGTTCGTAAGGTGCCAACTACATGGGAACATGAGAAACCCGACTCGAGTCTCAAAGGATCCTTAAGCTCAACAGTCGCGTCTTCCTCAGTCTTCCCACCTAACGTCTGTCTGCTTCAAGCCAGGGCGATGATATATGGGTATCTGTAGCTCTGGTTCAGGCTCTGCTTTAGAACTGAGTTTGAAGCACATGTATAATTCATGTGTTATATTGACTTTAAGATTTGTTCAATATATTATACAAACAAATTTTAAAATATTTATTAATCATTTTCTGCGTCAAATATCAAATATCTGAGAAATAAAGCTCAATATTTGAAAGGTCGTCTAAAAATTAACAAATTTGCTTGTTGTTATTGTTATTTTATAAGCTTTAAAAGAAGGACTCTAGATAATTACTTGAGAGTATTTCTGTCTAAATATCTTGATTTCTCTAAGCTTTGTGAAAGATATAATATTGATTTAATGAAGCTGAAAAAATTGTTTCTGCAACAATCTTCTTCACGTTCTTACAGTCTCCCTGAGCTTTTCAATGTAGAATTTTATAGATTTCCCAAGGGTTGTCTAAGCTTCCCAAGACTTGTAAAGTCTTCCACAACTTTATCATATCGGTCTTTCTCAGGAGTTTTCAGACTTTATTAAAATTCCATAGGCTTCCGAAGGCGTCCCAAGGCTTTTCAAGGCTTGCCAATCTGTTCTCAACTCCCATATCTGTCTTATTTTCAGGCTTTTGCAGACTTCTCTAGATTTTCCCTAGGTTTCCTAGAGCTTACCAAAGCTTTGAAAAGTTTCCCAAGGCTTCCCAAGATTTCCTCCCCTCTTATAAATGTCTTTTTTTTAAGATTTTTGTAGAATTTTCAATACTTTCTCAAGGTTTCCTAGGGCTTTTCAAGGCGTCGCAGGCTTTCCTAGACTTCGCCACTCATATTTTTCTCCATTTCCTATTCAGGCTTTCGCAGACTTCTCTTTTTCAAGATTTTTCTAAAATGTTTGTTTATTAATATTATTATTATTATTATTATTATATGGCCACAACAACCCTTTCGGGTCAAAACCTGAAGCCCTATTTTCCTTTATTTCTGCTTCCTTCACTGAAGAACATTTTTATGTGGGTGGATTTCAAATCCTACGCCACAAACTAGTTTTTCTAGGAGGGTCATGCCTAAAGGCATGAGCGGGACTCGAACCTCGCACCTCTTGTTTGGCGGGACAGTGCGCTATCCACCGGACCACCGAGGCCCCGATTTGTTCGGTTATGAATAGTAGAGTAAAATTAAAAGTTTCAACATTGCTTGTGAATCATTTAACTTCCATGATGCAGCCTCATCTTCGATTGGGCAAAAAAATATAGTAGTATATAACGTTGTACTTAATGAAACTCTTGTAATCTAAGTTTCAGTAGAAAACGAAGGAAAGATCTGAACAAAATGACATTTCAAAATGAAAACGATACAGACCCAGATTCAAGATACCCAATTATCTTCCAAAATAATAAACATTATGCTCTATGAAAGTCTCAATTAGGGGCTATTGGAAAGATATACCTTTTATGCAAACGAACCTTTACCCCCCTTTGAACTCTAACCCCAAAACGACACTCCGTTGAGATTTCTAAGCTCATTACGGGGTTTCACAACAAATCATCAGAGAATCACCTATTGACCAGACGCATCCGAAGCTGAGCAGTTGCTCCGAGAGACAGCCAGAGACAGAGGCAGAGGTTCAAGGCAATATATACCCCAGCCGGCTTCTGAAGGCCAAGAAGTTAATGTAAGCCAATTAAGAGCGGAATGATATGGCTTACACCTGAGCTGCCAACAACATGCAAGAGATAAATCAAAGATGGGCTCCAGCCGATGGAAGGAAGCGTAACAAGTTCTCCTCGTGTTCATCCGCTGCAAACCAATTACTTATCGAACTCGGCTTGGAGTTTGCTCTGGCGTTTGGAGTTTGCAGGTTGGAGATTGGATGGAGATTGGAGCTTCGAGTTTGGAGTTTGGAGTTTGGGGTTTGGGGTTTGAGGTTTCCAAGTAGTTGGTCATCGTGTTTTGTGGTTGTAATCACAGTTTTACATAATATCACGATGATATGCATAAAATGCTTAAAATGTGTTCATTTCCTTTCGAATCTGTGAAGTTTCCTATGTAAATTGCCATGTCGAATGAGAATCAAATTACAACATTCGCTCACACTCGACGCTGACGTCAGCGTTCCTTGGGCCCCCAGCTCAAGAGATCGGGCGATCGTAGCGATCGGAACATTCAAAATAATGTGAATACTTCTAATATTCGTTAATGCGTTCTGTCTGGGCATTGAATGCGATTGCTCTAGATTCTGTTTTCGACCTGTCCGCGTCCGCAGTAAACAAATTCCATAAATTTATCATTAGCCAGCCTCGAGTTTGGCTTTCTGCTCGGATTATGCTTGGAAAGACCATTGAAACCCAATATGCATATGCGTGTAAATTATGTTGAACAATCCGAAAATAAAACGCCGAACGCCAAACGCCAACAAAACGCACCGAACCAGTCGCAGTCGCAGTCGCAGTTACAGTCACAGTCGCAGTCACAGTGACAGCATCTCGTGTAACCGCAGACCGAATACACTAGCGGAAGGTTTTGTCTGTTCCGTCCTCGTCGGACAGTTCCGTTGATGGCAGATAAGAGCCGATAAGAGATCTCTCTGTCCGTCTGTCTGGCCGATCGGCCGATCGGGCGATCGGTGGATCGATAGGCTGGCCAATCAATTAGGCCGGTCCCCCCATTAACAGATGGGGGAAATGATAACGAACGGGTAAAGCACTTCGCCAAAATGCATAAAATTGCAATTTGAAAGCCGAATGAAGTCAGGTGTAGGCTGATTTTCAATTGGACTGGAAAATATGGGAGAGCACCAAAAGATTGGTGGAGCCAAAGTCTGGTGGAGCTGGTGTTAATGTTGTTGTGGGTGTTGGTGTTGGTGTTGGAGTGGGTGAGGAGGAGCAGGCAGGGAGTGGTGGCCACTCATTAAATGATTGTTTAAATGATTGTCCATAAAATGACTAAGAGATAGCAATGGGTTAATGATGACGCATAACACGGACGCCACGGATACTGGCAGCCGGGTGAAAATTTGTGGCGTGAAATGAATTGACCAATCTATTACAATCAGAAATCAAAAACTACATTTTCCACTTAATGCCAAATTATAGATGTCGACATTTAGATTCAAGCAAAACGACTGGAAAATCTGCCTCGTTTCCAATTTGTTCGATTCGCATTTTTATCGGGGGAATTACAAAACCCACTCGACTGGCTATGCTCTGCGCGTTTTGGAGGATTCTCATGTGAATTCACCAGTCCCCCAGATTTCAACATGTTTTCCCTGAGATTTTGTTTTTCAGAGTACGCTGAGGGCATATAGAATTCGTTGTCAACCCACTCGTTGTCGTTGTAGGCGAGTTCCATATAGATGTCAATTTGGAGTTGATCAAATTCCTGCACGCGCCTTGTTAGAGTCCATTTTAAGTTTTTGGATACAACTGGGCATTACCTTCTACGGCATAATATTTTCGGTTTTAATTGCAAAATGCTAATACCCTAGGCAAGTGTAGGCAAAATTCAAGATTTTATTATTAATTTGTTGTTTCGGTTTCATTCAGAATTCGCACTTGCGTTCGGCGTTGCCCAAAGCCAGCCATGGTCCGGTCCTCCGTCCATTGGTCCCTCCGAACGCATGGTCCTCGGTCGGGAGGTCTGTCGGCATCCGAGCCGGAGGCACATTCGGTGTTGGTGTCGTTTCGTCGTCTATTCGCATGATTCGTATGACACGCACTCGACTCGGTTCGCGCGAGATGGCGCGATGGCGCGATCTAGCGATGTGGCGATGTGGCGATGGTGCGACGACTTCTGGTCAAATCTTGGCGATCTGCGGCGATCTGTGGAGATCTGCGATCGGCTGTAATTTATGTGGCAATTGGCATAAGAAATAGCAGCACATTTTAATGAGGCACGCAGCAACACGCTGCGGAGTGTTGCCCGTTGACTGCCGCCTGCCGCCTGCCGCCTGCCACCTGCCACCTGCCACCTGCCACCTGTGGCCTCCTGCCTGTTGCCGTTTGGGAGCTGCCACCAATGAGGCGTGCTGCATGCCACGCAAATGCGTATTGCATTGCCTTGCGGCCAATTTGCGGCCAAAAAGGCGGCCAATCGCATTTTTATTTTTAATCAGGTTGTTTAACGTTAAAGCTGATCGAAACGCCTCGAAACTGACAGCTGGATACGATTGCCAGATTGTCAGATTGCCAGATTGTCGCAGTCGCGCTGTGCCCAGCTACGCGTAGGCTCTCCCGAACCATCCTATCCCCAGGCTCAATTCAAATCGCATCGAATTGAATCGAACCTGATCGGGAGATGGCGCGCCTCAATCGCGCCTCGACAATCAGCAGATAGGAGACGCACTTGCTCCGCTCCGGCGTTATCGCCAAATACTTTGTAAAGCCAACGAACATTGGAGGCAAACACAGTCACAATGCGAATTGAATGATATCAAAATCGCAATCGAAAGCCGAATTCCCTAAACTCGGATTGATTGATCGAATCGAGCCCTGGAAACAGGGCGAAAAAAGCAAAGTTCACACAACTCTGGAGCTTAAAATTTGCACACAAAGACGTTATTTTGGACAAAAAAAGTAGCAAATGGAACTCTAAAGCGAGCAGCGTGTTGTGGAATGTTAATTCAAGGTAAATATATGGCAATATGGCAAATTTCAGGCAGGTTTTTACTGGGCAGAATTCAGTTCAACAGGTTTAATGCGTAGAATTCAGTCCACATGAAGGGCCTGGCCTGGAAAGCCAATCGGAATATGAATTCTGGAATTCGTGGTGACCTGAATATAAGCTGAAGCTGAGGCCGCTCAGTAGTAAATCCGAATGAATGTTAATATATCAAGTATCAAAATTTATCAGTGATTATACCTTTGAAAAACTAATAAATTGCCAATAATCATCTGAGATAAAATTAGGAAAGGAATATATTCCACAGATTTCAGTAAGCTTTTAGATATTTTCGTCTACATTATATAGAAATATTGTATATAAAAATAGATTTGTCCGTGAAAGCTATGCAGATAGACAGATGGACAGATGGACAGATGGACGGGCAGACATATGAACGGACAGGAGGGCCGAGAGATTGACGGATTAATGGAAGTACAAATAGAGCGACAGAACTTACAGACAGACAGATGGAGGGTCGGATGGAGGTATAGATAGGCGGATAGATGGATAAACAGACATTCAGACAGATAGATGGACAGATGAATGGACAGATGGATGGATAGATGTAACAACAGGAAAACTTTTGAGGGTCTACGTCGCTACATCTGCATAAAGTCAATATATTTTGTTGGAAAAGAATCACAGGAATCTCTCGCAACATTTACTTTTTCGATTGGCCATAAATGACCTTGAAAGGTAGATCGATAGTCGTCACTTTCATTTTCTTCATCTTCTAAAGCTAACGTTCCTTTTTCTTCTCATTATCTCTATCTTTTTGGCTTCATAAGCATATGTTTCCCATCTCTTCTCTCCCAAAACGATTTAAGATCATATCAAATAAAATATATAGTTTTGGTTTTCTAGTTCTTCGCTTAGTTTTTGATTTGCTGTGCATTCAAAATACTTCGGAAAGACATCGAAATATATTCAATAATAATTCCTTAACTTCCACAGCATCCCCAAATTTTCTGTTACTATCCTCAATTTCTTCTAACTATAAGCTTACCGACCCAAAAGAATCGGAACTGTGCAGTAAACTATAATAAGTTGAATTCGGCAAATGACCTCTGGCAGTTTTACAGGGTATTCAAGGGTCTTTCTAACAATATAGCTGCAAAACACGCCCTAGGCGGAAACTGCGCACATTTTGACCCTCGGCAATGAATCATCGCATCGTCAAGTACCGAAAAGCCAAATCCAAATCGAAAATAACGAAATAAAATAGAGCAAAAAATAGAGGGAAAAAATCGGCGGGTAATATTTCTGAGGCCAATTAAAAACGCAGCGAAAGGCGTTGGCGATGGCGATGGCTGCGTCGACGGGCCGCGGTCTCCGCTGGGGTCACTGGTTGTTGTTGTTGTTGCTGTAGTTGGGTTGTTTTTGTTGTTGTTGTTGTTGTTGGGTCTGCAAATCGCACGAATTTCTACCGCGATTTGCTCAGTCGCTTTGATTAAAAGCAACTTCATTAAACGGAACTGCAAATGGCGGACGCGGACAGGTGGCCATTGGCAGGGGGCATGCGACATGAAGCACGAGGTAGGGGCAGCTGGTCGGGGCAGGTGGCACAGGGGCACAAGGGGCACAAGGGGCACCGGCGCGTCGGTAGCGTCGGCTCAAAACATGCGTGAAAATCAATCATGAAATAAAGACAATACATAAAGCCGAAGCCGACTCCGACGCCGACTCCGACGAGGCAGACGAAGTGGCTGAGCCGAAGTCGATGGGGCCAATGGAGCCGACGGAACCGATGGTTGGCGGCTTGCGCCTTCGCCGTTGGCCGTTTGCCGTTTTGGCCGTTTTGGCAGCAAAATAAGTTTATATAAAACGTGGTAGTTAAATTATGGCCAACAGTCGTACACGCGCCAGCAGCCGCTTGAGCTGATCCAACCAAAACCAACAACAACCAAACAACCCAACAGACCCTAGATCAAAGCCAAGAGCCTAGCCAAGAGCCTAGCCAAAAAGGACACTGCCAAGTCGCATCCTTTTAGCAGCAACAGCTATTTTTTTTTTAGTGTGACCAGAGCAATTTGTGGTGTGTGTTGCGAGTGTTGCCAGTGATTGCGTATACGCCCCAAAGACCGAACGAGCCAACAATGGCAGCCATCCTGTCCGCGTGTCCTGCGCTGCTGCTGCTGATTGTCCTGGCATGCAGCCCGGCTACTGAGGCCGCCTACAAGCTGCAGGAGCGCTACAGCTGGAACCAACTGGACTTCGCCTTCCCCAACGAAAGGCTCAAGGAGCAGGCCATCGCCAGCGGCGACTACATACCCCAGAACGCGCTGCCCGTTGGCGTCGAGCACTTTGGCAACCGCCTCTTTGTGACCGTTCCACGTTGGCGCGATGGTAAGCTATGATCCTCCCCCACACTCTCCCAACCTACTGCAGCCCCCAGTGGGCATTCCATGGGACCTGTTCCATTTGGTCATCATTAGCCACGCGGCAATTGGAAGTGTCTCAATTAAGCAAATGTGCGAAATCCCCAACAAATTGTACTGCGAGTGATTGATTGAGTGACTGACCGATTGACGCATTGAGTCAGCCCAGTCGTGCTTTAAGGCAACTTGCTCAGCTCGGTTTTGTTCGATTCATCTTGGCTATAGATCAGATCGTTATCTTGAGCAAGTTAAGCCAAGTCCTTATACGATCTGTTTACAAGTCAATCGAAGGCGTTTCTTAGAAAACATATCACACGATTTGTTCATATTCCCCAAAGACACAGTGTTTTTTTATTACCATTTTTTCAATATGACTAAGTGGTATATCCTGCTTATGACTGCTGCATGTTATGATGATTTTCTCATCGATTGACTAAAGCTGCATCCATACCAAATTTCAACAATTTAGCTTCAAATCCTGCTCAGTTACAATAGTTTTATGGTCTGGAAAATCAATCTCAATTATATCAAATTCTAAATTCTTTAATTACTGAATACTAATTCATAAAATTAGATATTAATTTACAAAACACCGGAAGGCAAAATATTTTTAAGACAACAAGCCACTCTTTGCCTAACATTTCCAATTTCAATCACAGTTTTAGCACTACGATCTGAAAATATACGTATATTTTGTATATGTATATGTTGGCTAATCCCAAAACTAGCAGCTGTACCAAATTTCAGCAATAGAATGGCGGCGACTGCTCAGTTACAATGGTCTATTTTTGCTATTTGCACTCATTTCAAATATTTTCTGGAACATTCATCGAAACTTTCAAGGGAACTTAATTCAAAGAAGTGAACTCTTTAAAAATTCGCCAATTGTGTACAAGTAAAAAAGCTATTGGCAAACAATTTTTCTATTAAATTGCATAAAACATCCTTCATCACCAGATGTACATTATGTATTATGGCAACTTCCAGAATTTTAACATATATGTTCGCTAGTCCCAAAACTAGCAGCTGTGCCAAACTTCAGTAATATAATTGCAGCGACTGCTTAGTTACAATAGTCTATTTTTGCTATATAAACTCAGTTCATACATTTTCTGGAACATTCATTGGGTTGTTTTCATGTTTTTGTATAAATAAAACATTTCAGATCTAAGGGAACTCAAATCATAAAAGTGAATTCTATCATATGTCTCCCATTGGGTTGAAATATATAAACATCCGACAAACGAATTATCTATAAATTTGCATAAAATATCTTTAACACATCCGATTTACCTAATATAGCGCTGCAACCTCCAGAATTGCAGCATATGTTTTCGCTAATGCCGAAACCAGCAGCTGTATCAAATTTTAGCAAAATATCTACCTAAAGCTCTCAGTTCAGATAGGTTGGGTAATGCCAAGGCATGGCTGGTGTCAGACTCTGCTCATGCATTTCATTGGGAAATCTTCCGAAAAACAAGCCAATATTTCACCACTTATATTTTTCCCGAAATCTCTCAAGCTATTTTCTAGCTTTTTTGCAATTCTTGTTGAACACGAAGTGCAGTTAGCTTTAACATTGCATTATACAAAAATCGGCTAACAAAAAAGGCAATTAACGGTTCTGCATAAATATTATCGACGGCATTGAACGGTTCCTCCGCAAATAATGCGATAAAATGTACATGAATAATACGAGTTAAAAATTGTGAAGGCTTCTTCATGGCCTTGACTATGTGGCTTTACCGTTGCAAGCAAACAAATGGCCAAAACAAATGGCCAAAACAAACACAAAACAACAAAAAAAAAAGCCAAATACATTTCTGTTTTTTGTTTTTTTTCCAACAGTTCGCGACGAGCTGCGAACCCAAAGTGAAAGTTGCCTCGTGAATTGCCAACATTTGGATCGAACTCCGAATGTTCTGCACGAAATGACAATTGGTTTACGATCCAAAAATGGTCAAGGAAGTCGGAGAATAGAGGTTGTAACCGTTGGTTGGTGAAAATAAACCATATCCTATGTGGTTTGAGTTTAGTTAGACTGAAGACTGAGGGTTTTGAGGTCGGTTTTTCACATCACCGAACTTCGAAGTATTCGCCAACGTTTTCAATAATCTTATGGGTTTCGAGTTGCGTTAGTTCGATTCAGAGCACGGGATATATTTTCCTATTAATACTCATTCTATGAGCAACCTATGAACATTTCTTGCAAAACTTGTTCGCGTACAGGATCTTCCCGCAGTAATTGCCAATATTCTTTTTGTCCCGAAGATGACACAAGTTGTTCCTCCTTACCAAACGTCAATTACCTTTTATACCCTGCGCCCTTTGAAAATAGTACTAGAGGGTATATAGAGTCTCATTGAAGGCGTGGCATAGCTCACAAAGTGTTTATGATCGATTCAGTCAGAGCAACTGAGATCTTCAGGTTGTGACAGTTCATGCTCTCGACATGAGTGGGACTTGAACCCACGATCCCCTGGGGTCTATGGATTGGGGTCTATGGATCTATGTATCTATACGTCAATTTGCTTGTCCGTCTGTCTGCCTGTCTGTATGAGCGAGTTGATCTCAAAGTATCTTAATGCAAAAGACTTGGTCTGTTGCTCCTTTTCTCTACAGGTCTATTAGGGTATCTCTTAGTTCAGCAAAGTCCTAAGGTAATGCTTTATCTTGCTACATTTTGTGCAGATCTGTTAATCTGTCGACCTATTTGTCTGTTCGTCTAGCCGTCTCCTGCCTGTCTGCCCGTCTGTCTATACGTCTGTCTATACGTCTGGCTGTCCCTATGAACATCGATCACGCATACCACAAGAGCCACAGACTTAAAACTTGTTCAGTTTTGTAGAGACGAGACCAAGTCTTCAGACCAAGTTCGTCTTTCCAACTAACTGTCTATTTGTCAGTCGAGGAGTCTGTCAAACTGTCTGAGCGTCTGGAACGCATCGATCACGCAGAGGCCAACAGCCAGTGACTTGCGTCCAGGGTATCTCTTGGACGCGCACTCCCGACTTAGAAGCCTTATCTTGTTACATTTTGTCAGTATCTGTCAAATGTGTTATTTTTTCGGCAATTTGCAATCAGGGAACAAAAAATTTGTCACAAATTTTGCATTGCAAATTGCAGTGCGTGCGCCAAGGCCCAGTAAATGTGCAAATCTTTAAGAAGTTTTGCGAACCGAACACGAATCGAACACGAATCGAATCCAATCGAATCGAATTGGATTTATCAAATGCTATAGATCAGAGTGGTTGCCGCGCGGCGGCAAAAAGTTGCCCCATACAGGACATTGGCCTGGCCAATTAGCGGTTCAAAACGGTAAACAACGCCTTTTAATGTGGCTAAAATGTCGCAAAAGTGAAAGAAAACCGAACTGAACCGAACTGAACTCAACCGAACCGAACTGAAATATCATAATTTTTGAGTTGGCGGGAAAAAAGATAAGCTAATTTAAAGCTGTGCAGAGCGAATCAATTAAAGCCGTAATAAATGCATTTTTTTCTGTCGGTTTGTTTGCCACAAATTGTGGCAGCCATGGCAAATTTCCGGGGGATAACTTCACTTGGAGCACAGTTTGATTAGTTGGTCCAAAAGGACGGAAGGAAACCAGTTTAGCTAGCTTTATCTATGGGCTCTGTATTCTAATTAAACGGATAAGGTCCTTGACTATATATTTCACAGAAATGAATTTCAATTGAGATATATCTAAAGCTAAAGCCTACGAGATCCGAAAACGCCTCTGCTTGGCCCTTTAGAGCGACGGCAACTGCTACGCCTCTGCTTTTCCATAGAGTGGAGCTTGGGCTGAGCTGATCTTGTCTGAACTGAGCTGAACCTCAGAGCTGAGAGTTGAGAGCTGAGAGCTGACCAGACTTCTGTTTGACTGGCTTTGTGTGGCCTTTCAAAGATCTGAGTGCTTATCGAGGCTAATTAAAAGCGATCAAAACTGTCAGCCCCTGGCCTGAAGCCTGATGCCTGATGCCCGATGTCTGGTGTCTCGTGTCGTTTGTTTGTTTATTTATTTGTTTATTTGTTTATTTGTTACATTTGATTTCCGCACTTGACTTGACTTCGGCTTGACTTTCGCTCTTTTAGCCGTTTTGCGGCTGCAAAACTCATTGAAGCATGCCTCGGCCGTCAGTTCTGTCAGTTTTTTGAGTTATGAGTTTTGAGTTTTGATTTCTTACTCTGTTTTTTGGCTGGGACGACCTTCTGGGCTTTGGGCAGGCATTGGCATTCCAATTGAACATTAGCTGTTCCATTCTTAACTTAAGATCAGTATAACAAATATAACAACCAAGTCGAAGGCTGCCATTTGTGAAAGCCGGAAAGCTAAGCTGGGATTATATAACACACAATGATCTCAAGCTAAGTTGGCCTAATATTTCAAACATTTTATGATTATTATTATTACCTACCCTATCAGGTCACAGCCTATAGCAATATTTGCCTTTGTTTCCGCTTCCTTCACTGCAGGTGTTACGCGGACGGATTTTAAATTGTTTCATCTAGGAAGGTCATGCCCTCGACATGAGTGGGACTCGAACCCACAACCTCTTGTTTTGCGAGACATTGCGTTATCCGCTGATCCACCGAGGCACCTTATTTGTAATTAGCAAGTTCAATTAGGCTTTGGAGCTGGTCTGAACTCATCAAGTGGCAAGGACTCAGCCCTCGGAATAGCCATTTATCTAGACCACTAGAGACTCTGTGGCAAGGACTCAAGTGGCAAGGACCCTCCGTATAGCCATTCTCGAAACTCTAAGAGGATGATCTTCTCCCCCCACACCCACAGCTTCAACGGGGGGACCCCAATTTCAATCCCCATCCCCATCCCCATCTCCAACCCCATCGATCTGAAACTCATTCAGCTTGAATGCGTAGCCAGTTGGTGCAACATGCCACATTAGTCAATTGCAACGCGAATTTAGCTCTGGCCTCTGCGTGTCGAACATAACAAGTTAAGTGTATTAAAAATTTTCAACTGGGCGTTCCGCAACATTGTAGAGTAAACAGCATTATTTTGTCATTGCTGATCACATATGTCAGCTGTCTGGGGCTGAGGCGGAGTCTGGGGCTCCGGCTCCGGCTCGGGCGCTGGCTCTGGCTCTGGCTCTGCGGCAGACATGGACCTGTTCCCATGGATCATAAACAGTAGCTCCATGTGCAGAGCACTTCAAGTTGTTAATATCAGTCGCTTAGCGCGTTTGCAAATTGTTACAGCCAATAAATTTTCCATTAGCCAACTATCTAAGCCAG
Organism: Phorticella flavipennis; assembly: GCA_037040045.1. Taxonomy (NCBI): domain Eukaryota; kingdom Metazoa; phylum Arthropoda; class Insecta; order Diptera; family Drosophilidae; genus Phorticella; species Phorticella flavipennis. Next base: position 20,174 of record JBANCY010000008.1, read on the forward strand.
CCTCTAGGCCAAAAACACAGTCAGCTGTTGCTCTGCCCCAACTGCTGCTGCTGCTGCTGCCGCTGGGGTTGGGATTGGGATTGGGTTTGGGGCTGCTGCTGGAGCTAGAGCTGGGGTCTGTTGGGGTCTGTTCGGGTCCGTTGGTTTGTCAAATCCAATGAGATATCATGTGCAAAATGCTTGGGGAGCCCACGTAAAGCCAAAAGGAGCTCGAAAAGTCGACGCATTTCATTTGTAATTCAATGGCTCAAGCTCATTGAAATTGCAAATGACATGACAAGACAATTTGCAGACTCGCATTAAACGCGCATGCGTGAGCCGTGTCCGGCCACTGCCCCGCCCCGTTACGCCCCGTCACGCTCCTTAGCTAGGCGGCAACACCAGGCCTAACGTTCAGCTCGATCTGGGGGATTGGCTTATTTGCGATCCTAACTAATGTGAGAACTCGACGGTTTGTGGCAGCAAAAACCAAACCAAATTGTCAAATATTCCACGTATTTTCAGCCAAATGGCATAGGAATTCGAAGGATTCGAAATAGCTGCAGTTCCCAGAACAGATCAATCAAGAGCCCGCCATGTGCTTGGACGGCTCGAATTGTTTCAAAATATGCACAGATTGCATCAGGCAGACTGGAAAACGTCCCTAATAATATCCCCTGATATATAAAGAAGATTTCGGCGATTTCAGCTGAACCAAAGCTCCTTTACATGTCGAACTAGTGGAAACCCGACTGAGCGTCACCTAAACGTTCGGATCCAATCATAAACCTGAATTAATTGCCCCTTAGTAACTACATCTAATGGCTTGAAAAGATTCTTATCGGCAATTTGCATTTAATTTAATACGCTTTTAAGAGGAAACTTTAGACACCTTTGGTTAATATATAGTTCGTCACATTCAGTCCATAGGCCTGTCAGACCGGGCCAGATCTGAGTTGACAGAACTCTGGCTGAAACCTCGGATGCAGTTTTATCTATAGAATTTGCTCTTAAGCACAGTCGCTGCAATCTCATACTCCTGTCTAGCTTAAATGTGCTCGCTAATTGCTTATCATGGCGTAATTTGTGCATTTTATACCCTGTAATCGATATGAATGTCACTAAAAAGCACCCAGCATATGCAAGCGAGTGACAAAAGTTGTTTCAACACACAAGAATGTGGTAAACCTTGATTAACACGATTAGTTCTAAGACGTTTGAAGGCAAGAATTTATAGGGTATACGAAAATAATTAGTCACTCTTTGGTAAACTGCCAAAACTCTATGGGTTAAGTCGGCGCAAGGCCTCGCGTATACAGGGTAACTAAAAGTCTTGCCTTCCGCCGGGGAGCATCAAATGAAATGTGTCTAAAAGTCAAGATATCGCACTTAAATTATGTACACAACTCGGATTTGTCCGAAGCACTTAAAAGGAAAGCAACGCTTGAGATGCAGCCAGCCAATCTAGAGTGAGAGAGGGTCGTCTCTGGGGACGGCTGGGGCCGGATGGGGACGGCTGGGGCAGAGGCAGCCAGTGCCAGTTGATGTTGTTGACTGTGAGGCGGGGGGGGCAGGTATCGTTATTGCCACTTACCGCATTAGCCAAGATGCACGCCCGCAATGCCCCAACTGGTTGGCGACGCGTCAACTGGAGCGGAAACCCAGCCGATGATGTGAGCTTAAGTCAATGCTCGAGTGGTGCAGGTGGTGCATGTGGCGCATATGGTGCATGTGCTGCTGCTGCTGCTGGCTGGCTAATGACATCGGAAATTGCTAGCACTTAAGCAGCTGTTGCAGAAGCACAGCCACTCGGAGAGGGGGCCGTAGAGGGTAGCCTGGGTAGCTTCTTGCATGTTCCACATGAGTTAATCAAAATCGCATTGCGTATCTGTTTATTGCAGGCATTCCGGCCACATTGACCTACATCAACATGGATCACAGTCTGACTGGCTCGCCGGAGCTGATACCCTTCCCGGACTGGCGCAGCAACACGGCCGGCGACTGCGCCAACAGCATCACCACAGCCTACCGCATCAAAGTCGATGAGTGCGGCCGTCTCTGGGTTCTGGACACTGGTACCATCGGCATTGGCAACACCACCACCAATCCCTGCCCCTACGCCGTCAACATTTTCGACCTGACCACCAATACACGTATCCGCCGCTACGAGCTGCGCGCCGAGGACACCAATCCGAACACTTTCATTGCCAACATTGCTGTGGACATTGGCAAGACCTGCGACGACGCCTTCGCCTACTTTTCCGACGAGTTGGGCTACGGCCTGATTGCCTATTCCTGGGAGCAGAACAAATCGTGGCGCTTCTCTGCCCACTCGTACTTCTTCCCGGATCCCCTGCGCGGCGACTATAACATTGCTGGTCTGAACTTCCAGTGGGGCGAGGAGGGCATCTTTGGCATCGCCTTGTCTCCCATCCGCTCGGACGGCTACCGCACCCTCTACTTCAGCCCACTGGCCAGCCATCGTCAGTTTGCTGTGTCCACTCGCATCCTGCGCGACGAATCCCGCACCGAGGACAGCTACCACGACTTCATGGCCCTGGACGAGCGCGGTGCCAACGCCCACACCACTGCCCGTGTAATGAGTGACGATGGCATCGAGCTCTTCAATCTGATTGACCAGAACGCCATCGGCTGCTGGCACTCGTCCATGCCCTACACGCCACAGTTCCATGGCATCGTTGACCGCGACGATGTGGGCCTTGTCTTCCCTGCCGACGTGAAGATTGATGAGAACAAGAACGTCTGGGTCCTGTCCGACCGCATGCCTGTCTTCTTGCTGTCCGACCTCGACTACAGCGACGTCAACTTCCGCATCTACACCGCTCCCTTGGGCGCCCTCATCGAGAACACCATCTGCGATCTGCGCAACAACGCCTACGGCCCCTCCAACTCTGTCAGCCAGCAGCCAGCTGCAGCTCCACCAGCTATCTACAAGCCATACCGTCCAGCGGTGCTGCCCCAGAAACCACAAATCGCCAACAGCTGGGTGCCCCCAGCCCGCAGCTATCTGCCTCCTTCAGCGGCCAATCTCAATCCCGGCCCTAGTGTCTCCAGCGTCAGCGTTTCCACTTCTACTGGCCTGTCCCAAGGTGGCTTGGATGTGCCCAAGGCCTACGTCTTCAACCAGCACAACGGACTCAACTACGAGACCAGCGGACCACACCTCTTCCCCTCCCACCAGCCGCCCACCTCGCAGCGGGAGGCACTCAAGAGCTACGTGAACGCCCGTCAATCGGGCTGGTGGCATCATCATCATCAGGGCTAGGACTTCCTTCCTGCCCCACACTCGATAAGGACTCTCATTCCCATTCTCTCCATCTCTCCCTCTCTCTCTCTCTCTTTCGCTCTCTGTGGGTCTCTTTCGCACGCACACAGAGACAGGTCTGTGTAGGAATAAGTTTACGTTTCTTGTTTATTTTTTTTTATTTTTTGATTTTCATATCAAAAGATTTTGCCACTTTTGTCTTATGTAAAGAAATTTTCATATTCCAATTTTAGCCAAGTAAGAAACAATAAATTTTTTTAAACACTCGTAAAAGCTGGACTTATTACTCAGTCGTCCTTTTTGGAGGGGGTGGGGGTCGTCTACAGGACTTTTTTCATGACATTGGAGAAAAATTTTGGGATCATTTTTTCATGCTAATGGAGGCTAGACACATAATTGAGTTCATCAAGATTCGAATTTTATGCAAATCATAGTAAAAAATAAAAAAAAAATTTTTTTTTTGAAAATTGGACTATATTTGAATGCAAAACGAAAATTCATCGAAAACCAAGATCGAAAATTTTGTCAAAATCGAAGCAGATTTCACGGCGCTATGACCAATCGAAATCTGCCTCTGCCTCCACCTTTCCATGCTAATTGAAATGCCTAAAATGTAGGAAAAATAAAATTGTGAGTTTTGATTTTTTTTATTTATTTTTTTTTCAAATCATAGGGTGTCTCTTGTATAAATATTGAAATAAATTGGTTTTTGAAAATTGGACTCGTTTGAATGCGCAACGAAAATTTCTCTAAAATCATGAACCAATCTAAGCATATTTGACGAAGTTATGACCGATTGAAATCTGTTCCTGTGCGATGTTTTCCGAACAAGTAAAAATTTCAAGCTGGTCGGTCGATTCGACTATTAATGCTGATCACGCCTACTTCCGTCAGTTACATACATGCCATACAGCTAATATACCCTTTTCCTACATTCAATGGAAAAAATAGTATATTTTCCTTTATCGGCAAAAGATGTGCACAGGGTATGGCATTCAGCTTTTGTCCATCTGCAAACATATAATAAAAGATCACAGTAGTCTTTCAGGTGCTGACAATAAACCTAGTACCAGGAGCGGGCACAAGATGGCGCCAAAACTACCGCATTTTCCTTGCATACTTTTGGGGTTAGCTGCTTAACCGTTTCAGGGGCTTATGTTAAAATATTATTGAAGGGGACACACAATAATGGTACATATCGTGTACATTATGGATAACACAATATTTCATATATATTGTGATTATCAAGTTGCTTCTTGGGTAAGCGCAGATAGCAGCTAAAGGGGGAAGGTGCTACTGGAAACAGGTGAACTTTCAAACAGATATTCCGAAATTCAGCTCTGTGTCAACCAAATGAAGAGGACAAATTATGAGGTCTTTGGTCCGAATAGATATCAATTATGTATGTTTTGAACAAAAACTCATCTATTAGAGTTTTCATAAACATAGGTCTTATAAAGATCAAGTCAAATACCTATAAAAATTTCAATTGTCTTATAGATTTAAGCAAATTATTTGCTTCATCTTTGGATTCTATAATCAATATACAATTTTAGGAGTCAAGAAGTAAGTCCTGAAAGGACTTATACTACATAGTAAAATGAATATTTGATCCAGAAACAATTGAATTTCTGTACAAATTATTTGCCAGTTTGTCGACATGTTGTTGAGCAAATAATTTGCAAGCTGCTGTACAATCTTAAGGTGTTTTTTGTGGCCAACTAATTTGCATATTTGTGTGCAAATTATTTTCAAGTTGAGCAAATTAGTGAATATTACACATTAGTGGGCAAATTATGTGCGTCTTTGTACAAGGTGTTTTATGTAGTTTGGGTTGGGGATGGGGTTTGCGTTTGAGTTGGGGTTTGAGTTTGTGTTTTAAGGTGGTTTTAACAGCTGCAATTCCAGCCCTGCGTACGCCGATCCAGTGGCGTCTTCCGCTGGTGCCCCCTGCCGCACCCCGCGATCATTTGCATGCACACGCCCGCTTTTGCAGGACTGATGCCTCCGGACCGGAGATTGGGAACTGTAGACTCCGGGGCGGACTGGCGGGGGGCGAACTGGGAGCATTGCCTCTGTGTGAAATGATGGCTGTGCCAAAATTCACACATAATTACAAGCAGAGGGGCAACTGTGGCAGCAACTGGAGCTGTGGCTGAAGCTGGAGCTGGAGCTGGACACAATCTTGGCGTATGATTTATGCCAGGGCCTGGGCGGGCGTGCTGTTGTGGGCGTGGCATGCGACTTGTGACTTTCGCAAGAGAAGCGCACAAAACAAACAAACAAGGCGAAAGCAGACGTTGACTGCCGGCATTTATTTACTTTTTGATTACGAACACAGATTCGTGATGAGAGGGCCATAACCCAGGCCTGCCCCACATGCCCCCCGTTCCTCCCTTCCCCCGCAGATAGCCATTCCGGCCGTTGTATCCTGCTGCCGCGGCTGCTGCTGCTGTGCGAAACACTTAACGCCAAAAGTGAGCAAAACAACACTTGCTCTATTAACGCATCGCTGCCGCACGGCCAACTGAACCGATCTGAACACGACGCAAGAAAATTTATTGAAAAACATTAAGGAACAGCCAGCCCCCCTCTTGGCCCTCCCCACCCGCCGCCAACCCCAGACCGCAGTGTCCAGGCCAATTCCGCTGCCGACTTCAACTTAACGAGAAACATAATGTTCGGAATTGGACAGCAGCCATACGTGTGGCTAATTTGCGGTTGCCCGATGATGATTTACATAGCCAACTAAGAGGCTAAGAGGCCAACAAGCCAACTCAGTTAGCCAAGTTAGCCAAGTTAACCAGGTTGGTCAGAGGAACGCGTCTGCAGGATCAACAAGAAGGAACAGCCGAAAAACCGCACATGCAAATTATAGAAATTTAGCTGTTTGCTGGCATCTTAAACAAATATTGATATAGTCTCGCCGATCCGGGTTGCCAACTATGCTGGCAACTGGCCTCCAATCCTATCATTAGTGACGGTTTTCGCTTATTCAAATGCAATAAATCCAAATGCGAAATATAAGCAAATTTATGCCCTAACCAAAGGGTCAAAAGACGTTTTGGACCTTTTGGCCGGAGAGAAAGACAGCTAAAAAAGTGGAGAGTATGGTCAAGTTAAAGGGTATTCCCACTTCCTTAGTAAAAAATCAAAATTTTACTCTTGATCTTACCTTTCGTTTTCTGGGAGTCTCCGCCAAAAAAGGAAAAAGGTGTACACAGTAAGGAACTGAAAGAGGTCTGATTTGATGCTAGACGGCGTTAATATCAAGCTGCCATTTATGGCTTCCGTTTGGGCGCGGTTCTCGGAGGCAGCTTTGGCAATGGTAATGAATTGAGCCCCTGGAAGCTGGGAGCCTGATGAGCATGTGGATGCAGCAGAGGCTGGGGCTGGAGCTCGGCTATGCAAATAGAGCTACTTAATTGAAGGCGCCAACAAGCAGCATGGAGTGCGCCTTTTTAGTAGAATAGTGGGCGTGGCAACGGCACTTGCCAGGCACTAGAAAAAGTATCGTGCTGGGCAGCTGTTTTGATTAACGCCGCCGCCGCAGCCGCAGTCGCCGTCAAGTTCGTGTCGTAAGTCACTCGTTCGCAGGCAAGTTCGTTGCTTAAGTCTTTCGTTTTGTCTGCTGTTTTTCGTTGATTTGTTGATTTTCAATTAAGAGCGACGCTAATTTTGACGCACAATGCAATAAATTTTATGCATATTTAACTAAATTGTTGTTGATTTTGGCCTGCGAAAAAGTGAAGGCGTGCAATGCGAGTGTGCGCGTGTGTGTGTGTGCGCGTGTGTGTGTGTGCGTGTGTGTGCGTGTGTGTGCGTGTGTATCTGTGAGTGTGTCCGCCGCCATATGAAGTGCATTTTAAATTGGCGCGCCAAAAAAAGAAAGTGCAATTTAATTGCTTAATTCACGCGTTGGCAAAAGCCGCAGCAGCAACAACAACAATAACATGAAGTATTTACTTTTGGCCAAATGTGGATTGTGGCCAAGTTGTCGGCGCGGGGTGATGCGAAATTATCTTGATTGACATTTTATGTCTTTTTAATGAAAGCAACTTCAAAGGACAACACGGAATCGCTCGCATTGCAGTTGCATTTGTGGCACACTCAGCCCACTTTTGTGGCAACGTGGTTGGTGGCAAGCGCATTAAACTGTTGCACTTGATAGTCGGATCGGGAGACGGATCGAGAACAAGTGTAGTGTGTGTGTAGTGTGTGCGTGTAGCGTGTAGCCACACAAAGACTAAAACACGGAGTCAGAGGCTGAGCCAAAGCCGTAAAGATACAATTGTATCTGCTGCTATCTGCGGCCAGGTAGGGCTGACAACAACGCAGCTGTGCAACTAATGCACTTGCTCAGAACGCAACGAAACTCTCACATGCACAGTAACAGTACTTGCACGACTTGGTAATGCCCTGTAAATGACTTACTTATATATACAAAAAATATAAAACTCAAATTTCCTACAAATCAAAATCGAATTCAAAAGTGCTTTGAAATGGCATGCATCTTGAAAGATAAAACTTGTGACAACAACTTGTATCCTAGTGCAGCAATCCAATTCGATTTCTAACAAGTGTGGCCCACCCAATTGCAGCTAGCTAATGCAGGGTATCAAAATGCAGCCAATCTAATCGCTTGCCAAATGTCAGGCAGCGGTCTCATTCATAAAAAACTTGCCTCAGCTTGGGCAGAGTCGGAGTCGGAGCACAATCTCGAGGTCTGAGCTCGAGGACTGAGCTCAAGGCCTGAGCCTGGGGCTGAAGTTGGGTTTGCCACGGAGCTGGTCGAGCAGTTCATTGATAAAAACCCAAGTGCCGGGCACAACGCGGTCTGGCGATAAGCTGGCATTGGAATTGAAATCGAAGGATTGCGTTTTGGAAACGCTCCCGCCGGCCAGTTGGTTAGATTTCTGGTTATGCAGCGATATGACAAACACGCGTGAAGAGCGATGAGAGCGTCAAACGATGTTGTTATCGTGGTTCGTCCGCCTGATCATTGCATGGTTTAATTAAAAGGTTATTCTTGTACGTCTCGCCGGGCCGAGCGATAGCACCGGGACGGTGCGACCGTGCCACACATTTCGAATCGCGTCGATTGAGATTGAGTTGTCGCTGGGTTGGGTTGGGGCTGGGTTATCTTAAAGACTTTTCCCTTAACGATGGCCCGTTTATGTCGACCTTGGCTCTGGGTCAAGCGCAATATTATTACTTTATTTACTTTAAAAACTGAAAGTCAACCGCAAAGTAAAAGCCCTGCCAATAGTCCGGCCAACGGCGGAGACCACAAAAATGTGCAACTGTTGTACTGACTGACTCAGAGCTCTGAGCTGCAGTCCTGCCCTGGGGCCAGGTGAGAATTGACAAATTTCCATTTCGTCAATACAATCAATAAGGCAATAAGGCGACAACAAAAACAACAACTGCAACTGCAACAAGTGCAACAACTGTGAGTACTTGTAGTTGCATTTTGCAACAAGTGCAGACTCTGATACAGCTCACACCTCGAAGCATGCCACGGCAGAGGCCCAGCCAGTCTGTCAGTCAGTCTGCCTGTCCTTCTGTCAGGCAGTCAAGTCAGACAGACAGTCGGGCAGTTGTTGTTGTTGTTGTTGTTGCTTTTACTGCCACCAAGGCCGTTACACAAAAACCGCTTTCAATTAAACTGGAGCACACTTTTGCCTGCGGTCGAGCTTCGACTACATCATCATCCTCATGATCATCGTCGTCCAGAGTCCACAGTCCACAGTCCAGAGGCAGATCCCTTGCGGCTGTGCCCAGAGTGAAAATGCATTTCCAATGGGGCCGAAGGCAATCGCCAGTCGACCGGGCTGAGCCGCCGCGTGGCGCATCCCAAAAGTCAAATTCACAAAAGAAAAATGCGAAGCCTAAAGACCCTAACCCAAGCCCCCAATATGGGAACATTGAAATTTTTACTAAAAGATTTTATGCAAAATTTGGGCAAAATTTTTTTGGAAAGATTTTGTTCTAAATAAATATATTACTGTATGGGATCGTCGAATACTCTCCTCCATGAGAATCAGGAGATATGATCTCTGGTTTAACAGATAATGCTATATTCAGTCAACCAATTGACTGTTGCAGCAAGTTTCCATTAGTTTTGCTGAAGTTCAGCTGGTTCATCATTCCACTTGCTCCACCAAACTGACCAATTCATCGGGTTAGTGTATAAAAACTGGTAGTTATACTTACTTTTACCAGTTCGATGCGTCGATCGAGTGATCGTTTCATGTCGACAATTGCCACTGTCTCATTCAATATTGAAATTGAAACTGCTGATGGAAAGTTATGGGCCCAGCAGCATTTATAAAGCGATGATCAGGCTGCTGCTGCTCCGTCTGCTCCTTCTGCTCCTTCAGCTGTTCCAGCAGTTGCTGCAGATGATGATGATGGATGCAGATTATGGGGCGGCAATCTATGCGTTGATAACATACTTATTTGCCGACTTCAAACTGTGGCAAATTGAACTGCTGAAAGGCAGGAAACATAAAAATGAAATTTCCAGAAATTTTTAATAGAAAATCGAATATACTTGGTCTGTCAGGTATTGGTTTGCCAGACTAAAGAATCTCATGCTTTTTTTGCGAAGTTTAAAACTTCATAATATATTCTAAATCGAAAATCGTATAAGCCTTGACATCATATTCAAATGGAGCATTCAGTTCGTACAGTCAAGGCTTAGCTCTCATTCATTTCCATTCAGTCGTGAGATCCGGAACGAGAAATAAATTTTTCAAATTCAATTTCACTTTTTTCTGCTTAATTTTCCAGCAAGGCGAAAATGACTGGACGTGGAAAGGGCTGCAAGGGATTGGGCAAAGGCGGTGCCAAGCGTCACCGTAAGATATTGCGCGACAACATACAGGGTATTACCAAGCCGGCCATTCGTCGTCTAGCACGTCGCGGCGGGGTCAAGCGTATTTCCGGATTGATCTACGACGCAACTCGCGTCGTCCTCAAGATATTCCTGGAGAACGTTATTCGCGATGCTGTCACGTACACGGAGCATGCCCGGCGCAAGACTGTCACCGCCATGGATGTGGTCTACGCTCTCAAGCGCCAAGGACGTACTCTATACGGCTTCGGGGGCTAAGCGTTGCCAGCTTGATGCAAGTTTTTATTAATCTCTGAACAGATTGAATTTAACCAGCAACAACACATTATCAAATCACAAAGGACAAGGGACAATCTACATAAATAAAGACATAGCTGATATCCGAACCGAATTCTGTATAATTTGAGGGGTTTCGGGCAGAAGGGTAAGCTCTTTCGGTATGGCATAATGGCTCTGACTCCCGACTCTGGGCAAATTCGTCTCAATTGGCGTCTAATAAAAGCCACGGAAGCCGCCTCAACTATCTTCTTGTTCCGTCTGTCGGACAGTCTGCCTGTCGGCCTGTCTCTCCTGTTTGGCTACTGTGCAACTTCAACTTCAATTTGGACTGGCAGCCGCATCTCCAGCTGCTGCATGTCGTGACCCGCCAATGCCAATGGGGATCCGAATGCGACTCCGAATGCGAATGCTTGTAATGGATTTTCAGTTACGCGCAGATTGCGTGCGCCTGTGCAACCCAACGTGCTCCAAAGTGCCCCAACACTGCGCTGCATGCTACGGGTCGCTGGCATTGCGTGTCGCTGGCATTTGGCAATGCCAAGCCGCACTTACAGCATGGGCCACAATTTGTTAACAATTAGCGCGTACCGTTGGCCCAGCCCTCGCTGCCCCCGCCGCACCCATTGCCCCCTGGCCGCACTGGCTGCATGCAACCAACCGAACCTACTTCGAGTCCGAGTCTAAGTTGTAAAGTTAGTTGTTGCACTTGTTGCCGTTGCCCTTTTAAGGGGCGCACATTAAGAGCCACATTCCGCGTGCTTCGTTGGTGGTCCCCATTGGCATCCACCATTGGCATCCACCATTGGCTTTTGGGGCAGCTTCATATCAATCATGCCGTCCATTCCATATGCTAATGACGGCAATTAATCAATGGGAATCAGTTACGACTGACGCTTCATTCAGTTCAGTTCAGTTCAGTTTAGCTGAGCCGGAGTCGATCCGAGCTGAGCTGAGCTGAGGACGACGGCGCTGACGTTGGCGCTGACGTTGACGTTGACGCACGCAATTGGCTCATTGACTGCTGAAACGCCCCAAATGTCTGGCATTGTCCTGGCCAGGCACAGAATTGGCCCAATTTGCAGGACCAGCCTAGTGCAAGTCTAATGATGTGCTAAGCTGCAAACATTGCGGCCTGCAAATGCCACAAATACACTGAGAGAAATTGTTGGCAACAAGCCAAATGTCAAATCTAGCTATAAACGTTTAGCCATTTGCCATTTCAGCCCGTTTTCTGACACTTCTGAGTCTTACAAATTCGGTGCTTATAATGCGATCGTTCTGAAATTTTTAGGATTTGTTGATGACACAGTGAGTAATATATATTCTGCAATTCGAATCAACTCCTTAAGTTAGGATGAAAAAAAATTAGGATGGAAAAAAATGTTGGATGTCACTTTCTCCATTGGATCTATGAGCATTTACTCATCAAATTTTATGACTCTAGCATAGAAATGCGGCTGTTACATATATTTCGTCACTTTCCTGGAAAATGGAGGAGTGTATGAACATTTTGGGAAATTGCATTCTACCGTTTATAATCATGACCATATATACCGAAATTGTTGTTGATAGCTCTATAAATGCCAAAGTTATGGCAATTTTTTCGAATATGGTTTTTATCGATTATCGGGTGAAGGGGGCGTGGCATCCAAAATTTTAAATTCGAAACTCGTACTGCGTATGCTATACACCGATTTGGAGTCTGTAAGTATTATAGTTTCCGAGATGGGCGCGTTCATATAGACGGACATGGCTATATCGACTCGGCTATTCGGTTGTCATGCCTCCTTCTGTCTGATACATACAATCCTACAAAATCCCACTTTTCAAAGGGGATCGGGGTATAAAAATGGGCTTTTTGCTTATTACAATGGAGTTTCACTTGTGGTTTTTCTCAGTGTATTTCGCAATTGAGCCGCAGTTAATTGCCAGGCCTGCTCTGGGCACTGGACACTGGACACTGGACACAGGGGACTGGGCACCGGCTCCGATCTACTGCGCACAGCGGGTGGCTGGGATAACGAGCTGAGCTGAATTGGCACTGGTATTGGGTCTGGTCAAATGCCAGAAAAACCTGCAGAAAACACCTGAGTTTGATCTCTAATTAACCACGCACTGACCCGGGGCGGGGAACAGCCTACTGCATCCTCGTCGCTAGACGCAACGCAACTTTGCACGTGGCACGCTCCTGCACCATAAGCAAAACCAGTCCAAACCCAAACCAAAACCCAAACCCAAACGCAAACTCAAACCCAAGCCCAAAACCCACAGAGTCAGGTCCCGGGCTACTAGCAGCTCATGCAAATAATATAAGTTACTGTGTCAGCGGCCCTTGCAACAGGTGAAATTGTCGCCGCCGCCGTGTGCCCAGGTCTATGCAGCAGCCCGTTGCACCCCGCTCCAGTTCAACAGTTCCCCCCATGGGCTCCACTTGTCCCGCAGGCAGGCAAGCAGGCGGGCAGGCGGGCGTGCGGGTTGGCGTGCGGGCAGGCACTTGTCTTGGGCTTCCAGTCAATGTCAAAGTGTTGCCCGGCTGCCTTACAACAAAGTTAATTGCGCTGCACGCGCACGCCAAAAGCCATGGACCCAGACGCGGGCCAAGACTCGTGTGTGCCGTATCAAGTTTCCGTGTCAACTGGCCCCAGCGACTGGCCGCACAGTGGCTCCAGTTGGCAACGCACAGTGGCAGGCAGAGGAAACGAGTTAAGCAGCAGCTGAGTCAAGGGACAACTATGTGGTATAAAGTATGATTTTAGTATATTTTTGGTATATTTTTAGTATATTTAGTCAAAACAGCCTCAGTTAACAGCGTCTTTCGAATCGAAACCTTTTCTGTTCTGTTTGCTTTACTTTGGTCTCATCTTATGGTGGTTTTGGTTGCGCTTCGCGCGTAGCTGGCCCCACTGTGCAGCTGCCACCGTCGTGGTTGTCATTAGTCTGCTGCACTTGCCGTTGTAATTGTGACAGGAGCAACGAGCACGGATCGCCAAAAGGCTCTGCCCAACGTGTTGCCACAGGGTAGCAGGAGGGGCACACAGTGGCAGATAGGGACAGCATCGAAGGGATGAGGGGGGTTAGGTGGTACAGGAGCGGGGCAGAGCTCGGGCTGAACGTGGTGATCGTGATGTGCCAGAAGCTGATTTCAGCGCGGCTACCGATAAGCGGCAACTGCGGACCGAGACTCAAAATGCGACTGACAGACGCGTTGATTGGTTTTGTTGGAGCTGCAAGCTGCGAGCGGCAAGCGGCAAGCGGCAAGGTGCGAGTGAGCCGGCTGCCTTGCCACAGAGCGAGAGGGCGCTAGGCAGCGACATGTAAATTGCTGTGAGCTTTGGGCAAAAACAGGTACAATTTTGGTTTGGTAATTTTGCTTGGATTGTTTTTTAGTTGTAGTTGTAGTAGTTGTTGTAGAAGTAGTAGTTGTTGTTGTTGTCGTTGTTGTTGTTGATTATATTTTGTTGATAGTCACAGGCAGCCACGCCCCGCAGCCCCAGCCCCAGCCCCAGCCCCAGTCCCAGCTCGATCCCTGGCCCGATCTTCAGCCCGATCCCCAGCCGCATTTGACAACTTTTTGCATAATTGCCGCTGCCGCAGCGACTCACATTTTGAGGGCCATTCATAAATTTGGCTGCAGCCACTCATAAATACAATCGATAACCGTGTGTATCGATAGGCGATCCCGTCCCGGCCAGCCTGACCAGCGTTGATTTAATGCAATGCGAAAACAAATTGTTATGTTGCGTCCGCAACGTGGCCGCAATTAATCAAAGTTCCCGCATTACAATTAATCAAAAATCGCACAGCTGCAGCCCCCGCCAGCCCCCATGGCTACCATACCAGACCATGGCCATAAATATCACTGCGAATGTGGCCAATAGAATTGGCAGCGGCGGCGTCAAAATGCGCACCTTAGAAGTCCCAAAGGAGCCGCTGACAGCCGCCCATAAATCAGCTCCCAGTTTGTTTCGGCCATCCCATTGGAACATTGGCCACAGGGACACAGATCGAGGCTCCTCCAAAAGCCGCCACGGCCCGTTCGACCGAGTGGGTGTCAGAGCCAACCTCAACCTCAACCTCAGCTTCGATCTTCAGTCTCCAGTCTTCAGTCTCCAGGCTCCAGTTTCAGCTTCTGATTCAATTTGAGTCTTGAGCTGCGGCATTTGCGCTTTCAAGTGCGCTTTCAGGCGGCAATTTGATGGCCATGAACAGTTGACAGCGGACGTGTCAAAGATTGGGGCAGCCACAGACAAGGACAGACATACAAACACAGAGGAAGATACGGGCAGATGGAGAAAAGGCGAGAAAGAGCTACTCTGTTATAAATGTAGTTGATCACAACTGAAAGTGAAAATATTCTCAGGCAATCATAGAAAACATAATCTGTAACTTTCCAAAAAATATAGACAGATAATTTTATAAATCTATTCTAACGTGGTGTGCATATAGAATCCGCATAAATAGCATGAAAGAACAGGATGAACAGCTGCATCTTTGCTAAGGATTTTTAAACTCTTTTTGTGGAAAGTGTACGAAGGTTTGTAACGAAGGTAGCGTCATAAACCCCCAAAAGTTACCTTTTAATGAAATCAATCCATTTCATATGGCTTTATCCTGTCTGAATATCCGTCTGGCCCTTTTTGAAAATGTGTTCAATAAGTCTTCATGCAAGGGAATGGATGCGTCAGATAATCCAGTGAATTTGTATATAATTTTTAATGGCAATGTTTAGGCACTCAAAATTTCCAATAGGTCACGTGTTCTATAAAAACTTCAAAACTAAACTCAGAGAAATTCGCCAATAAGTACGTGTCGATTATACCGCTACTAGTCCCAAAAATCTTGTGATAAAATAAGAGATTTTTCTTTTTTTCCCGCAACTAACTCGGGTGGAACGGGATTGTATTGACTTATGAAAATTGTGGGGCATTCCGGAATATGTCTGCCCCTGGGCCCCTGGCCATTGTGGCAGCCCGTCATAAAAACACGTTGTGTGGCCAAAAATGTTGCAACTCCAAGTGCAGCCCCTCGGGGGGCACTCGAAGCTATTGCCGCTGTTGTTGCGCTGTTGTCTTCTGAAGACCCCAAATGACACAGACGAAAAATGTGATTAACATTCAACTTATGCAAAGTGCAAGAGTCCTGTAATGACAACAACAACAACGACAAGAGCTACAACATCAACAACAAACAAGGGAAAGAAGAAGAGGCAGGCAGGCAGACAACAAGTTGCAAGCTCGACCTTGGCTTGGGGCGCGTCAAAAATTGTACCGCAAAGTGTCTGAAACTTAAGAGACAACAACTACAAAAACAACAACAAGATGTTGTGGGGCTAAGAGTTCCAGGAGCCGCTTGAGAAGACACAAAAACGGGAAAAATGGACAAAAAGACAGCAGAGAAAAGAAATGAAATGATGATGCGATGTCAATTTATTGACAGGCCCAAGTCGATATTAATGACGACTTCATTCGCGTCCGATGCCAAAACGAGTAGCGAATATGCCGCCGCTTCTGCACCATCCGATGCCAATTCGATTCGATCCGAGGCGATTCGATGCCGATTCGAATCGAATCGATTCCATTCAATTTCATTTCGCTGCGTTTCGTTGTCCAACCGTGTGTCCTGGCAGCAATTACCAACGTGTTACTCGCATATTGAACTAGTTAGAGCCTTGCTTAACGACATCCCCAGTCCCAGCCCCAGTCCTATCCTCATACCTATCCCATTCCGCAATCCCCATAACCCATCCGCATCACCTCAATTATGCGCCAGCTTCAAAGGCAGTTCCAGTTCCAGTTTAAGTTTGAGTTTCTGTTTCGATTTCAACTTCGATTTCGTTTCCATATTTAAGCCAACATGTCAACATAATTTATATTAAATTTTTGTGTCAGATAATGATAGCGCCTGCTGCCGCCGATCGCAGAAAAATACGAGAAAAATATATGCCTATATATTGTATCTGCCGACGACTCTACGACGTCCCAGGCTAAGGTTCAGGTTCAGTCTCACCTTACCAAAGCTCCAGCAACAGCGGCGGCATCCACAGTTGTTGATTAAAACTCTGTGCTCTTGGGGTACATTCGCTAATAGAGGCGCTTTGTCAAAGCCAAGGAGCAGTTGGCTTTATGGTAGGTTAGTGTAAGGGTGTTGGTTTTGATTCCCCCAACAAGTTAGGTCCCACAACTCAACTAAATCCTTACCAGCTTGGCTTTAGAGTATTCGTGCAACGACTTTGCTTGCACCGCGTTGGGATTTCTTTGGGTCTGTCGAGGGGGCATTAAGCGTGCCAAACCGGCCTGTTTGAGGTTCGTTGGGAACAAAAACGCGAAAAATAATTCACAATTTACATGAATGTTGCGAGCTGGAAACACGCAAAGCTAATTGAGCCCGGCCCAAAGACGTTGGGTTTCCTTTCACCCCAAAAATCTGGCCAGAGCGAATTCTATTGCATCAACAAAAATGCTACGGATCTGTCACAGTTCCAGTGGATCACAGCACATCTGGTTGCCCAACCAGCCCAGCCAACTGTTCAACTGGTCAACTGGTCAACTGAACAACTGGTCAACTGTTGACCAACTGTTCAACTGGCAGGAGACGCAATGCCATGCAACCACCCGCTGCTGAGGCCGCTAGAATTTGCCAAAAGAAGTGCTAAATGAGTCGCAGCATGCGACGGTGACTGCCACATGAGGCACCATCTGAATCGCTTTGACACGGTTGGCATAGCGTGCAACCAAATAGCCAAAAGGTCATAAAAAGGTCAAATTCGCAGTCATGCCGATCTGCGTGGACAATTCACAATGCTAAATACATTCAAAATGCTTTCAAGTGCGTTTCGTATGGCCAGAGGAGGCCTCGTCCTTGGATCGCGACGGGTGCCAAAAAGGCAACCAGAGGTCAGAGCTGACTACGTTGCGCACAAAGACCGACGGGGCATTAGAATTGCTAATAGAAAACTGCCCCCGACGAGAGACAAGAGACAGGGGTCGCGGACCGAGGTGTTGACACCAAGTGGCACTCGGTTTCTTGAACCAAGGCTGGTGTCATCGAGGCTGATCATGAGTCCCAAATGCAGCCAATAAAACATCATAAAATGCTAACGAGAGCAATGCTCTCTAAGGCGTCCATCCATCCTATTCAGCTCAGCTTTCTTTCAGTCCCAGTGTATGTCCAGCTATGTCCTTGATTCACAGCGGTTGTTTTCAGGCGGCAAAGCCGACGGGGCATTGGTGGTGTTAATAGAAAACTGCCTCCGGCCGATCGAGGTGTTAACATCAACCGGCAGGCACCTGGACACTGGACACCAACTGCTACACTAATGTCCACTTGGCTTGGTAGCAAAACTAGCTAATATTAGCTATAAAATTTAGCTGGAAGATTGCTAAAGAGCGCTGCACAAAGCTGGACCGATTCTCTGATCTAAAAAGAGCTTTCTTTCTAGTATCCAAATAATTAGATTGATTCGAGTTTTTATCTTCATTTATAAGACTTCCCTTAAAAAAGAGTTACAGTCAAAGATTAAGGGCTTGGGACTTACAACTACAGTAGTAGTTCCAACTCGAGATGTTCCTATCCAAAATTCTTTAAATGCTAAAGTTCCCACTTGATATTTCTCCGCCGCGTCTAAGGACTACGCACAGAGGTGCACATTGTCAAATGTCCTTCTAACCTTGACATGGCAGTCCTTGGCACACAGCGGCTGCCACAAGAGATGTCCGACAAATGTCAATATAAAAGTGTTAATGGAAAACTGCCTCCGATGGGTCGACTTGTTGACATCGACCTTGAATTGTTGCTGCACTTTTTGGCATTTTGTATATTGACGATAATTTTGTATCTTGCAGATACTTTTGTATCTTTGAGATACTTTTGTATCTTAAGCAGGTGCAAAACCAAGTCCAAGTCAGTCGAATTGCCAGCAACTCAGCTGTTGATGGATCATTGAATTCAAGCTTAGTATTCCCCCTCAGAACAGATGATTAAAAGTTAGAAGTGTTGATAGAAAATCGCCTCGAGTTGCCCTATGAGTCCCCCAGACCCTTTGCTACACAAGTGTCCACTTAGCAGGCAGCTAGACGCAGTTGCGGCTATTAAAGCATTAAGCAGTTATGGGGCAGCGGCGGGGCATGGTAGGGCCAGGTGAATCCAGGTTGAGCGAGGCGATGCGGAGCAGGACGGGGTCTGCTGGCAAAGTGCCTGAAAGACGCCACACGACCGCAGTAAGGAGCCAAAGCAACCGGTTTGCAGCCGGCACGCGACAGCAACTTACAAAGACAGAGAAAAGAGAGAGATAGAGTAGGAATGAGAGAGAGACAGAGGGAGAGTAGCTCGCCAGAGAGTGAGAGAGGTAAACAAAGCTGTAGGGCAGGGGCAAAGCGACACAAGAGCAGCTGCCCGAGTTTAGCTCAAAGCAGAAGCAGCTCAACTCAACTCAATCGGAGCTCCGCTCGAATCTCTGCTCAAAGAGCACGATCGAGGGAGAGTCTCAAGGAAAGAGAGAGGGAGAGTCTCAAAGAAAGAGAGAGGGAGAGCAAACCGAGTCGAGTTGATTTGAGTGATCCTTGAGTGATGCTGCTCTTTGTTGTTTGCACCTTTTGTGGCTCGGGCAGAGGCCAGGTAGACGGCGGCAGGTGAGATTTGTAGACAGCGGTTGCCCTATAAATAGCGTGCCCGGCGCAGGGAAGGGCATCAGAACAGCGACAGCGCTCGCAGGGCTAAGTGAACCCAGCACAACCAACAGTTCCCAATTCGCAGCAAAGACCAAATCTCAAACCCAAACCCAAACCCAAAAAATGGCATTAGGCAGCAAGAATCAGGCACAACAATTCTACCAGCAACTGTTGCCCAGCTACCAGCAGCAACAGTTGCAGCCGCAGCAGCAGCAACAGCCACACAGCCAGGAGCAGCTCATTGGTGGCGCTTCGGTGGTGCGACGCAACGCCCGGGAGCGCAACCGTGTCAAGCAGGTGAACAACGGCTTCAGCCAACTGCGCCAGCACATTCCGGTGGCCATCATTGCCGATCTGAGCAACGGCAGGCGCGGCATCGGACCCGGCGCCAACAAGAAGCTCAGCAAGGTCAGCACACTGCGCATGGCCGTGGAGTACATCAGGCGGCTGCAGCGGCTCATCGACGAGAACGACCAGCAGCAGCAGCATACCCAGCAGCAGCAACACCTGAGCTTCCTGCAGCAACAGCAGCACCAACAACAGCAACAGTCGCTGCAGCAACAGCAGCAACATTTCTATGCGCTGCAACAGCAACTGCAGCTGAGCTCACCCGGCGCCAGCAGCTGCAGCTCCAGTGCATCCAACGTCTCCAGCTCCTCCTCCTGCGCCAACTCCCCCACCGCCGTTGGCTACAACAACACGACGCCGGCCAACCTCAAGCTGGAGTCCTACGAGGACTACCGCAACAACTCCTGCAGTTCCGGTGCCGAAGACGACGACATTCTCGAGTACATCTCGCTGTGGCAGGACGATCTGTAGGCCGCAATCAGAGCCTGGCCGAAACTAGTCAGTCCCGTCTCCCTCGCCACACAGACACACCACATGACCAAGTATTATACCTCAGCAACCGCAGAAAGTATTTATTTTAGCCGTAAGAATTTTTTTTTTGGCCCGATGTACAAATTAGCTATAAGAGCGCTCGCTTTATGTGCCTGTTCTACTATGCAAACTAGCTATAAGACTGCTAATCCTAAGACCCCTAGCGCTAACATGGAAGACAATTAGCTATAAGTTTTGATTTAAGTTTCTTTTTTTTCTGGAGGACATTAAAACGTTAATGTTTAAAAAAAAAATTGCAAATCTTTTGAATTTGGGAAACTAAACTGGGAAGAGAGTGCAGCCGAAACTCAAGAAGAATGCTTGGCGAAAGAATCCGCTCGCAGCTAGTGAAAAAGATGAAACTAGCGTAATTCAGAGGTGAAAATCTTTTCTCAGTTCTGAAAACGTTTGACGTTAGTAGGAAAACACAACCGCCTCGGCGAATGAAGAGTTAGAGAACTGCTGAATAATTGCTGTCTTTACTATCCGATCATTATGAAAATTTGGGTAGAAGTCAACGCCTCATTCATAGACATATCAAGATACAACTTGACATTTTTAGCCCATTTTTGAAAAAGTTTAAGCCATCAACAGCATCTGAAATCCTTATAGGCATGACAATGCTGGAAGAGAGCACGACTATAGAGATTTCACCTAAAAGCAAGAAAAACAAATCTGAAATGAACCACAATTCGGCTGCTGGAGGTAATCTAGTGAAACCCAAGGAGGAAGCATCGATTTGCATGCAAATTGCTTGAGCATTGCCTGAGTTATGGAACTGAATAAGGGAACTCCAAGCTGCGGCTTTGCAGGTTTATGATAATCTGGGAATTGGGCAGCTCTGAGTACCGTTACAGGGCTACACTTGAGACAAATTTTTAGCAGAATTTTCAAGTTGTATGAATTATGCAAACGATTTTTGGAGCTGCGGAATTACTTGCCGCATTTTTGCATATGGAGCAGACCATAAGGTAAGTTAATCAATCGAAGAAGTTGCAGTCATCGAATGCCGACAATTCCATACGATCGATTGGCAGATCGATTGTGCAACGAGGATGAGCAGGATGAGCAGGATGAGCAGGAGGAGGAGCAGGTGGAGCAGTAAGCGAGTTGCACTAATTTTGAGTTATGTGCAAAATGCCAGCCGAAGAGCAAAAACAAATGCAAAATAATCAAGCTGATTTTAAATAAGGGTTTGATATGGCAGAACTTCAAATACGCTACGAAAGGAAATTTGAGAAAAGTTAAAACTTTGTATAAACTCTGATATTTCCATAGAGTACAAACCGGCACTTGCAGGTCATAAGTTAAGAGTATATCACATTTATATAGAACATTATCATAAACTGTATTAAAGTGATCTACTGCCTTTCTGGCGCGGATGACAAAAACTGATGTAAGAACTGCCCATACCAAGTTTCATTCACCTACCTCCATGTCCAGGCTAGTTATCATAGTTGGTTTTAGAGCTAGCTCGATAACGTCTCAAGCGTTGCATGCAGCCTTTGAAATTTGCCATACCCTTTGCCAAAGCGCACAAGTTGGCAATTTGCAGATCGCCCCCGACAAAGGAGCCCAAGACAAAGCCACAGTCGGACCAACTGGAGGGGCTGCTGCTGGCGTGGCATCTTTGGGCTCGTTTGGGGTTTTCGCATGGAACGGAAGCCGTTCGCAGCGTTCATCGTCGCAATGTGATTCGCGATGCTTTAAACAGATAAACGGCAAACCGACAACCGACAAACGGCGAACGGCGAACGGCGAACGGCAACCCAGCAAACCGACAACAATTGCAGCCATGTCCTGTTTAACGGATGCCCGTTCTAGCCCCGCTCCATAGGCCCAGAACCAGCCCCAGAACCAGCCCCAGCCCCAGCCCCAGACTCAGGCTCCGACGCCGACGCCGACGCCGACTCAGCCCCAACTAAAGAGCCAAAGGTATTGGCAGACTCCCACGCGCATTTCCGCTTTGTTGTCTCGCTTCCGCCGGTCATACGTCGCTCTCTTTCTCGCGCATGCGTCTCATTAATAGATAAATGAATTGCTTTACGCATTTCCGTCATTTAAACCGGGAATATCGGGGGAAGCTCTGGGCCCGGCCATTGCGTATAAGCTACAAAATTGGGGCCGTCGTTTTGTTTTAATGCCAATTTCGTTGTGCGTCTTGAGGAAAGTGCAACTCGGGCAGCTCGCACCGCACTTATTATTCACTTTATTGCGTTTCCTTTGTAGTTTATGAAATTTATTTTTATTTATTTTTATTTTTTATTTGAAAACCATTGCACTCCGAATTTTTTTTAAGTTTTCAGATTACATCGAAATCAGTCAAAAGACCATTTCTTGAAAATTTTGTCTTTGAAATATTTAAAATTGAGATATTAAAAGACAATTTACAGTCGTTTGTTCTTACAAATTGACATTAATAAAATATGACTATATAAATAACATGTTATTGAGTCTTCACTATACACTTAAGATTTGGCTTAGTTTGGAGCTTATAAAGCACTCCGACATTTGTTTTATTATTCGGTTATAATCATTTTGTATTTTGTATTTTTTGGTTTCATCAAAATAAAAACGTGTATTTTTTATCCGTTCCTACTACCAGTTTATAGATGAATTTTCCTTTCGAGTTGCAACATATATGTTAGCTACTGATAAGAATAGTCTCTGCACCAAATTCCAAGCGAATAACTCCACTGCTGGCCGAGTTCAGTTGGTCAGTGACCAAGTGGACCGAACAGTTGGAGTGCTCTCCGTGCTTTGGCAGGGCATGCAAAGCAGCTAAAGACGATTCGCAACGCAGCCAGCAGCTAAACGAACGGTTTATGCAGTTCTGCCAACTGAAACTGAGGCACAGTTTCAGCTACGCTTTGGAGCCGCATCTTCATGCCGCGTTTATCGAATTATTATTTCCGGTTTGCGGATCATAATATATGCAGCATCGACATAAGAAGCAGCAGCATCAAACACAGCGAGAGGGGGCCCTGGGAGGAAGCTAGGGGAAGACGGAAATAGAAAGTGCTGCAATGAGCATCGCTTGATGCAGCTTCAGCTCAAACATTATAGCTGATTCAGCCCCATTTTGACTGTTTTGATCAATAGATTTGATTTTGAGTTTACCAAGAAATATCAAAACAACAATTTTTTAAAGAAATGAATACAATTTGAATATAGAACGCGCCTGACTGAAAAATTGTGAAAAAACTTGTATAACAAGTCAACATCGGTGCAGTTTTGTCTGAGTAAGGAGGTTTTAAAATTTTCCCACATAGGCAAATTTCACCTTTACATGTTAAAATTTACTCGATTTTAGGCCGATTTTTGTGTCAAAAATGAAACTCATTTGCCGAAGTTTTAAAATTGTTTTTTTTATGCTAATCTTGATGCCGGAAATGGAAAAAAGCTAAAATTTTGAGTTTTTAGATTTCAAAATTTTTTCAAAACACAGGGGGGACTCTTGCCTCAAAATCCAAAAAAATTACCGAAAATTTTTTTTCTAGATATGCCAAAAATTTGAATAAGGGACAAATTGGATTTAAAAATAGAGAACAAAATGGTATAACAAATGAAAATCGGAGCAGTTTTGGCTGAGTTATGACGTTTTGAAATTTGCCCCATAGGCAATTTTTCACCTTCCGGAGAGATGGAGAATTATATCAAAATTATCGGAAATTCCAATCTGCAATTTATATTGGTGTATATTCCAAGAAAACTAACTTCCATTTTTCGAATGGGCCAAGGTATAATAATTTTAGAGAACATTTTATAAGAATAAATAATTTTCGTTTTAAACTTCGACAACTTTTGACAATTGATAGAATATATGATAATTCAATATAGCCGATCAACTTAACCAATTTTTAAATGGCCCTCTAGGCGCTTTTACGTAATGTCCAGTTGGTTTGTTTCCAGTCCAACGTCCTCAATGTATGAGGAGTTACATAAGCTTATTTAAGAACGTAAGACGACTCCTGCCACTCCTTTGGGCAGTTCTTGCAAGTTTTCCTGTCGAAAAAACAAAAACAAGCCCAACAACACTGTGAAACAAGCTGATCAGTATTTGGGGCTTATGGGGGTTTCGGGCTCTTGGGGAGCATAGGGAGCTTGGGGAGCTTGGGGTGCTTGGGGAGCCTGTGCATTGTGAATTGGGCATGTTAGCGCTCTGGTGGCGGTCCCATTGGGCGACATACGACAAAACCCGGCGACAGCAAACGGTGCAAAATCGAACGCTTTTTGTGTGAAGTTAATAATACGTTTGACATGGTCCAAAAAGGTGCCCCCAACAGACCCAACAGTCCCAGCAGAACCAACGGATCCAACGGATCGAACAGCCGAGGCAGCCAAACGATGCCAACGAACAGGCGAACATATATACATATATATATGCAGAATTATGTGGCGAACCCTCTCGAGGGCCTCGGGGTCCATTGCCCATTGCCCATTGCCCATTGCCTGCCTGCCCGGTGACTGTGGCCTGGGGCCTGGGGCTATGGCTATGGTGCTGGGGCTGGGGCTGGGGCTGGGGCTGGTGCTGAGGTGCTCAGGTTTTGGATACCTCTTTACATGCATTGCGTTTGGGGACGCGAATAAATTTATGATTTATTAAGGATGCTCTGATTACAACACGAACTGGGCTCTCGGCGCTGGGCACTGAGACAGGGTACCTGATACACATTTCGCCTGACTGATGTCTCGTAAATAACAGTTGCATAAACAACAACAACAACAACAACAACGACAAACAACCAACAACAACAACAATAACAACAAAGTGAGTTATTTGTTTAACATGCACATTGAACACGTTTTTGACTCACAAATGTTGACAAAGAATAATGTAATTTATGTTGAGCCAGTTCAGCTGACATTTCTGCTGTCATCGCCGACAGATTTCACCATAGATCTTGCCACAGATATAGAGATATCCGACGAAGGAGAGAGATCGAGTGTCTCACTCGAGAAATCGACTCGGAGATGTCACCTATTGCAACCGCACTGCAATTAGAACTACGCATAGATTTGCCACCGATATGCTGACACGCCCACCCGCCTTCTGCCTACTGCTAAGTGCACAATTGCCGGCAAACATCAGAACTGGGAGAACAAACATTTTCCAGAGCCAATTTCCCAGGTTGCGCAAGTTTCAAGCGAACAAGTGCACTCGTCGTTGCACTTGTCGTCCTCGAATCGATCGTAAATTAAACTCTTATCCTTTGTTCGTCCTCTCCGCCGATTCCATGCACAATTCCAGCTCCTCGAACAATTAAACGCCCACGCAGGACACTACAATAGGAGCAACTGCCCGCAGAAGAATAGGAAAAAGGACAATTGCGTGTTCCAAGAGCATTGCGTGCCGGAAAATGCAACAGAAATTTTCTTGAAGTTTTCCCCAGTTAAGCTGATTAGTGCTCTACATTATAGGGTCCTTTCGAGACACAGCTGGAAATAGGAAAAACCGGAGTTGGGGGCCATTATTGGGTCCCAGCATCCTGAAAGTGAGCGTAGCAATTGGCAATTAACTTGTATTTTTTTTGGAACGGACTATGGACCCGGAATCGAGCAGCGAGATGATAATCTTAACCTGAACTGTGACAATTAGCTGAAGTCTTCGGAGGGAAAATGCTGCCAATTGAGCTGTTTAGAGGTTCAGCCGTGAGGATTGGTCTATTAAAGTCGGCCGGGAGTAGGCGAATGATTGACAGAATCCTGCAATATGATCAAAGTGTGCCACATTGTTGCAGCAGGCAATTAGCTCATGCTTTAAGAGGGAAATTTTCCATGGCAAAAACTTCACAGAAAATATTTCAGAAAATTGACAGAAAAATGCGAGACAATGCTTCCTAATTGTAATTATTATTATATGACCATGCCTCCTAATGAATCTACAGTTTTGGCAAGTGCATAGGGAATACCCCTAATAACCCCTACAAGAGTCTCTTGGCGCACTTCACTCGGCGGGCCTCACCTTGATGGATTCTGACAATGGCATTTGGCTTAATTGTGGAGCAGCAACGAGACAAATGTCTCAATTTGGCTCGAGGCACTTTCTCTGCCCCCTCCTGGCGCCCCACCAGCTCGCGCTCCTCCTATCCCCAGCCAGCTGACAATTGGGACAACGAAATTATTTAAATTAATTACACACAAAGCGAATGCCGCATTTATCAAAGGGCTTCAGTTTATTATACTCTTTTCCAAGAAAATAGTATACTCACTTTGGCCAAACGTATGTAATGCATTGAAAGCAAGCCTCGTAGACCCCCAAAAGTGGCCTTCAGGAGGACAAGAGAAATAGATTGAGCTATGTCCGTCCGTCTGTATATATGTGAACAAGTCCCTCAGTTTCAGAGCTATCAAAATTAAAATTGGTATATGGCCTCCAATTTTTATGCGTTAGCACATTTGTCGGATCGGACCACTATATCATATAGCTGCCATACAACCATAAATAGGTTTTTCCCATATTCCCCATGTTTTCTAACGTATTGTACTGAGAGCTTTCAAATTCCCAAGATTTTATAAGGATCGGACTACTATACCATATAGCTGCCATACAACCAAAAGTCCCATTTGCCCATATTTCCCATGTTTTCCAACGTATTTGACTGAAAGTTCACATAGTCCCAAGATTCGTTAATAACTACCGCTATCTTCGAAAAGGGTATGAAATATTCGGCGTGCCGAAGATAAATCTTCCTTACTTGTTTCCCTTTTTATTTCATTTCATTTATTTTCATTCTTTTGTTTTTCTTTCCTTAATTGTCCACTTTTTGCTTGGCTTGTGAAAGATGCGCAGAATGTGCAGCTGGGGAGAGCGCAGCCCGGGCAAAGCCGCGTGCAGCCTCAGTGTGCCAAAGAGCACATTTCTAGCGCTTTTTACGCTCACTTCGAAAAGAAGCTAATTCTGCTTTTCTATGAGCCAAAGTCTAGCAAAGATTAGACTCTATCACAGTCTATTTAGTTCCCTAAGCCAAGCCAACAGAGGGGGCGACGCGTGGGGTACAAGGTGGTGCAGGTCTCCGTCTGCGTGTCGTTTGCTCAGCTCGTGGCTTTAGTTTTAGCTTTTTATAATGAAATTTACAATATTTAATTGCCGATCTGCAGCTGAGTGCGGCGGCACGCCCTGGGCACATTCCAGCTCCAAAGAACAGAAGCAGCAAGAACCCCGCCTAGAAGCGGGCTGAGGCCGGAGTGCTACATGTGGTTCCTTGCTGCGTTGGGGCCATGATGCGGGCTACTTGGGGCTTACTTGGGCCTATTTGCCAACTGCAGTCGCTGCGTGACTGGCCCAATTAGTCCATGAGGTCTCCAGATAGCTGTCCCGCTCTGGTTTGGCCGTTGAATCTCGTAATTCACTTTTGATTTCATATGCATTTCATCAAATTGCCGCTGCGCACGCGCATGCCAAAAAGATCGCCTGGAGTCGGAGCGGAGCGGAGCGGACACTGCCAGACCTTGGTTTGATTTGAAAATTACTTAAAAACAAGTAAAAATTGCAATCGAGTGGCATAGGCACAACTCAAGGATACCCTGCAGAGGGCCCAGGAGCTAAGGCTGCTCGAGATCGAGTGAAGCACTAAAAGTCTCAGAGAAATTTGTATTTACCCACTTATTATGATTACAGGGTATGCGTAGAGCTAAACTGGTTAGTAGCTGCTGCCAATTTAATGTAGTCCACAATCCGAATCCGAATCGGAATCTGAATCCAAAACTGAAACTGAAACTGTGCCCCCTGTACCCTCTGTGTCCCCTGTGCCCCCCATAGCCACAGGCTGTGCAGCTACCTCTATGCCCATTAAGCTTTCGGGGCCCCGGGTCTGCTGGATCTGGTCTGGTCCGAATCTGGTTGTCATTGCGGCTCACTTCAAATGGGCAACGCGCGCGCCTGCGCCAAAAAAATATATGAAAATGAAATGAAAACAGCAAAAATTGCAATCTTTTTGAAATTTATGATGAAAAAATGAACACTGTCGCTTTTTTGAACATTTTAATTATACGTCGAGTCGCGAGTCTCAAGTCTCCAGTCGCGGGTCTCCAGTCGCAGGTCGCCCGAGTTTTCAGAGATTTCTACAGGCGATACAAAAGACCCGCTGCACGCGGAATAGCCCCAGCAACAACAACTGGAACCGGTAGCCAAAGCCGAGACAACTTCCCTCTCTTTTATTATTATTATTATTATTATTTTTTTTTTTTTTTGTTTGTCGAGTAATTAATAAATTCGCAATGCTGCCACAGGATATTTGCATAAGAAATTATGGCAATGAAATGTTATGATTGCAGCCAGTTGACAGACGATGCCCAAGAAGATGAAGATGGAACTGGAACTGGAACTCAAACTGAAACTGGAACTGGAACAGCTACTGGGCGCAAGGTCACAGTTCTAAGGACATGCTGCGGCGGCGGCGGCGGCGGCGGCAAACGTCAGGCGAGGGCTTTGAAGTTGCATAAGACCCAACTGAACCAAACTGGGCCACACTGGGCCAAACAGGATGCGCCATGCGAATGCCATGTCCTGTTTTCACAGGACAGTTTCAGCTGTAACATTTATGCATATAATTTTCGGATGGGCAGAACAATGGGGAAACACAAATGAGTAGGAAAATTCACCATGGAACCAACTGGCCAAAACATGGCCCGAGCCCAGCGTGAGGCGAATGTCCGAGAAACCGATTTGGCAAACAAACGCAACAAACACAAAAACAAGCGAAATATCCTTTCAGGATATGCTGCTGTGTGCAGGGTATCCTGCATATAAGGTGGACTTTAGGTACCAATCTTAACTTTGGTAGTTTCGATTTTCCTTAAATCAATTGGTACCTCAACACCTCAATCTCTTGCAGCATGGTACGGCACACGTGTCTTTGCAACTATTTCTACATTTTGTTCTCCCTCTTTGACTCCGTCTCCGTTTAGGTTTCTCTTGCAGTTTCTAAGCTACGAAGACAATGCGGAGCCCGGACTAAACTGGAATCAGGTCCATTGTCCGGTGACAATTGACAATGATAATTGCATAAGGCTCTTCGCAATTCAATTCAATTCCATTCGATTCTATCGATTCTATTCAAAGCGGCAAATTTTGAGGCGTTTGCAAGGCGTTTGTAAGCCTCTTCAGAGGTTGCGCCCAGAAATGTGTTTCTAATTGAGGATCAGGCCAGGGTTTGGCCTTAGGCTACTCGGCGTGACACGCGGCAGGAGCAGAAGCCGCAGCCTTGTCAGCAACAAGAATTCCGGACGAACCTTTCAAGTTTGGCGCGCATCCTACCCAGAAGTCAGTGGGTGAGCCTCGGCACAATGCAGCATCGGAATCCCTCGTTTCTCTAATGGATATAATGAGCGCTATCCTCTGTTCTTTGGATTTCAACGAAACAAACTACGACTATAAAGTGTCCCACTTGATAGATCAAAGGGCGCAATGAAAAATTATGCCATTTTTTGAGGGGGAAACCTAAGAGGAGACATATTCGATGGTTTTTTTGTGACAAAACTATTGTAAAAACCAGAAAAACTTAGTTTTTAATCGAATTTGGCATGCTCCACTCAGAAACACTTAAGAACCAATGGAAAAAACTATATAATCTCATTGTTTTTACTGATGATGAGCTGACTATAAAATTGTCTCCAAATTATCAATAATTTTGAAGGGAATTTCCAGCTCTAGTTTTCTTTTCGTACTTTCTTTCTAGAGATTCATATAAAGCGATCCGAATGCCGCTGAAACTGTACAACTCTTAAAACATTTAGTAGGGAACATCCGCAGAGATGTTCTCTGCTGTTCCCTCGTTTCCTCCCTCGGTAAGCCTTGTCGTGCGTGTGAATCTATTAAGTAGGCAGCCGCCTCTTGATCTCTCGATCTGTCGATTCGACGATCTCTGGATCGAACGATCGAAGAGCTCCTAAACGAAATTCAATTAAGCAAATCGAACGCAGTCGAATTGATTTTGAGCTGTTGTTCCGTTGCGTTTCTACGAAAAACGTCCTTTATGGATGTTTCTCGATAGCGTTCGGGCGGGCACCTGTGTGCCTGGATCGTCCTGCTGCTTCTACTGGTGTGAAAAATGGTAGCAAAACGCAAAAACTAAATGAAATTCCAAAGCAGGCACGAAACGCATATGATTTTTATGGGAACGGGAATGGGAATGGGAATGGGGATGGGGATGGGCATGGATATAGATCGAACAGGGGCAGGGATAATGCAGGGAGGAAGTGCCAAAAAAGGGTTCGACTAGCAGGTTTTACAGAGCCTCCAGCTTGATTGTTATGCTGATGAGCCGATCAACCGATGAGATGAGCTGACGTTTACGGGGCGGGCGTAGAAATCAATTTTGAGTCAGTGAGTCGAACAGTCGAGCAGTCGATCAGGCCACAACCAGTTACCACCAGTTGGTAGAGCTGTTGCTTTTATGGATATTCATGTGGATGTGGGTCCCATTTGATCCCAGTCGACTTCGACTGATCCTCACGCCGTTTTCGCCTATTTGTTTAGCTGTACAAAACAAAACGTTGGGTTCGATGTTGTCTTTTGGCGGTTTTCCGGTTTTTCGGTTTCCGCAAAGGCTTATGCAAATATTTGGCTAACAGTGCTGGTTGCGGTTTCCAAGCCCTGCAAGGGTCAGGATATACGGCTTAAGTGCACATCCTGCTGCGGCCTGGCAATTCGAGCCAACGATTAATGCACTTTTGATAGCAGCGTGAAAGCCGCAGCAGCGTGAGAAGTAGCTGCCAGCTCCAGTATCCTCCAGGATACTCTAGGATCATTATAGGAAAGTGGGGCGTGCTGCAGCACTCAGCGCGCAGACAATACAAATCGTTCCATTGCGCTTAGTTGGGCCATCGGCTTCAAAGGATGCCGCTTGCACCTGATGCAGCGTGAAAAGGTGTTAAATGGGGCGTACTAATGAGTTCAATGCGCACAAGGACAATGCCAGGATGCAGGCGCGACGATTAGAAGGCGATTTATGACAATAAACTCAAAAATCCAACAAAAATTTAACAATGCCAGCAACAAATTATGCTCGAATTATATAACAATTCCTAACAAAAAACGCGCTAAGCCTCTCTCCCTCTCCCTGTCACTATACCCCGTAAGGACTCGCGCTCAAGTTACCGAGCAGTAAGAAGACGGCCACAACAAAGGCAGCTCGTTAGAAATCAGAATGAGAAATGACTTTATAATCAAAGACGTTGACTTATGTTGAACGACAAAGGAAAGTGTGAAATTAACAAGAAAATAAAGCTAATCCTGAGACCCAAACTGCCGCCAATGAAATTCCAATTGTTTGTCATGGAGAAATGCCAGCTCTTTCAGTCAATTTATCAGACGTAAATAGATTGACCTTATAATAATATAATAAAGCAGTTAGGATACTGCTGGGCACTGCTGCCATCATAAGCGAAGGCTGAAGCAGCTGGAGCTCAACCTCGAGGTTTCATCTAAATCGAGCTATCCTTCGACCAATTAGGCGAGAAATATTTAAAGCAACCCTCGCGAATACAAATTTAAAACTTTCTTGGGTTAGCAAAACCCAAGTCTGAGAAACACTATGGAATTGCCACTGCCCCTTCCAAACATTTGTATCCCAGCTCGACGCTGAGCTCCAGATCGATTCGCATGTCGATGGGCTTGCCAATCGGCTCAGAGATGTTTCGCCACTTGTCACTTGGCCACTCAGCGGCCGCTTTACAGCCATGTGGAGCTGTCATTAATCGGATCTGTGCGGGATTAGTGTCGCTCACTACTCAATGTTGTAAGCCGCACACGCATCTGGGGACATGCGATACATCCGAGTGGCTCCCTGGAGCCACCGACGATGGCCAGCACCACCCAAGCAGCAGCAACAGCAACAAGCGAATACATGATGATTCCAAGACTCCCAGCGACAGACTTTCAGCTGACAATTGGATACTCGAAGCCATGGCAGAGCCTGCTCAGCCTCGAGCGCCTGCCTCGAGGCGGGCTCAGCCTTTGGCCGCAACAGTTGAACACTTGAGGTCTTTCGGGGCATTCCGGGTGCTTGAGAATTACGCAGAGTCAGCAAGGTGCGAGAACGTTTAACGCCTGCTGCCCAATTTCCGAAATTTAGTTGCACTTTCAAAGTCGGTTTCGAGTTTCGAGTTTCCAGTTCTCAGTTCTCAGTTCCCAATCTTCAGTTTGCGTTTGCGTTTGAGTTCGTGTTAATTGGGCAATGTTTGTATTCGCGGCGACGGCTATGGCGACGGCTATGGCGACGGCTGCAAGGATCGGATCGTTAGCACATTTGCGGTTGAAGCCAGGATAACAAGGACCAAGTACCAGGGCCAAGGCGCGGCGTGCCACACTACAAAAGTGCCGACTTGTTAGCTCAAAAGTGCTGCGAGCTCTCGGAATTGAGAAATTCGGTTTCTTTTTTATATATATTTGGATATTTGAAAAATGCAATATAATTGCGCTGATTATGAGCATACCGATGGCTCATAAATGGCCATTAACAAGCCACTCCGGTCTTGCCCTTCCAGGAAAAACCCTTTCGATCCTTTCGATCCTCTGGACCCTTTCGCGCTGAACGTGCAGACACTCGCAGCGGGTGAAATGTGAAAAGCCGCCTCGAAATTGGAAATGTTTACAAAATGTTTTTGGACACGGTATCAGCGCCCACAATCTGAACGGAGCGAGGATTCGGTGGGCGTGTGACTATTTTTATTGTGATTTGATTGGACATGTGAACACTTTCACCCAAATAGAGCAATAAATTCCGAGTGCGCGACACGGTAAACGCCCCCTCGGCCAAGAACTCTTGGTCTCTTCCCCGGGGCAATTTATGATTTAATTATGGTTCCCACTGGACGTCGCGCTGTGCGCTAAATGCGCTTCAAACCGAACCGCGCGACATTTATCAGTGCTCCGATCAGTCGCTTGACAAAACAGAGCCAAGAGTCCCAAACGGGGGGAGCTGGAGCTGGAGCTGGAGCTGGAGCTGAACCTGTGGCAGTGGCTGGTGACTAGTCTAAGCCACAGACGAGAGGCGGATGCATAAATCGATATGAAAATCACCAATTATCTTATGCAATGCACACAAGCCCGACCCAAGAAAGACGTGAGGGGCAAGCTGGACGCTCCTGGCTGAAGTATGAAGGATGAGGAATGGGAGACATTGAGAGACACGCACACAACTCATAAGCATTGGCAACTTGTTAAGCGCACCAAAAGAACCGAAAAGAACTCGCTTCGAGACAAAGTTGAGATTGAGCCAAAGGAGGAGGAGGAATAGGAGGCGCGGGGCAGCAGGGGGAACTCGCGGAGGAGGCACATAGCATGATGATATACAATAATCGAGCAGTGCTCGCTATCGGAGCATTGCCACAAACGAGCCTCAGAGTGAAGGAACTCAGCCCAACTAGACCAAGAAACACCACGAATTGCCAATGCGCTTTCAAAGCAAAATGTTCAATTCTGGAATTTTGTTTAAAGGGAATATACGAAGAAGTTGTCAAAAGGGTTGCCAATTTGTTGAGACTCGCAGCGGAAGTGCAAGCTTTGATGATCGGCTCAGCTCTGGCAATGATGCAAATGCTACAAAGATGACGACGTCGACGTTGAGGAGGACGACAACGTCGCCAAGTCCAATTCCAATTCCGATTCGACTGCCAAGTGCAAGGAGACTGACTCCTACAAGAGGCCGTTAGCTGGGAAACTGAGCGTGTGTGTGGATGTGTGTTGGCTTTGGCTTTGGCTCTCGTCGTGGCTTGTAGCAGGCTGGGACACTGGGGTTCTGGAGCTCTGAGGCTCTGGTCAGCGCCCTCTTGTCGTACGGCAGCGGCGGCAGCAGCAAATGCGTTCATTTCCCTCTCAAGTCAAATATACAATGATATAATAAATTGAATGACATTCATAAATAAACAATATAAGCGAGGCAGCTCGAAGACTCCGCAGACTCCGCAGACTCCGCAAACTCCATGGACTCCGTGGGCTCCGCGCACTCGGGGGACTTGGGCCTAAGATGGAGCGTAATGAAGACATTAAACGTAACGCAATGCAGCGAAATTCTCGAAAACGAACTGTTTTCTCACACAGAGCTGCCCGAAACGCGCTTGGTGAGGGCGTGTGGGCGGGGCAGAGGAGCGAGGGGCTTGTATTACATGCAAAAACAACAACTGAACATCATTATTTACAATAACAACAACAGCGCTTGCAAGCAGCGAACGAGCCAAAGACCAAAGCCAAAGACCAAAGCCAAAACCAAAGCGCTAAACGATCAACCGGTAGCCAGTGGATCAAAGATCGTATTAATGGATACGAAATGTGAATGAAAATGCAAATGGCCATGCCACACTGAGAGAAAGAGTTCAGTTGATCGCGGAGATCCTCTGCGAGCTCGCCATCGGCTGAATTCCCCGACTTTTTCTCGCGCTGTACAAGACGATGCAATACGATCTGTGGTTATATTTGTTGATGTCTCATTTAACTAAGCAGCGGGACAGCAGCAACCACATCAGCCTTAACAACAACAACAACCACAAGAGCCTGAATAACAACAAACATTTGACCGAAAATGCAATCATAATAAATGCGCTGCCTGGGTGGCTGGCTCTCTGACTCTGAGACAGACGAGACGAGACGAGACCAGATCCGAGTCCCGGCAGTGGAATCCGAGTTGGCCCGTAATGAAGCCAGGCATAGCGACTGGGATTGGAATTGGGATTTGTATTTGGATTGGGATTGGGATTGGGATTGGGCCAAGCATAGGCAGTTGCTCCATTTGACTACACGGGCGGGCGCATTAACATACAGTCGGCTGAGCGGGGCGGTGGCCGGCACAGGGGCAGGAGCTGGACTTTGGCTCTTAAGGGGGTCACTTGGCAGAGGCAGATTATGCGCACGTTTTGATGTACCTAATTGACAACTTTTTGTCAGCACTGTGTGGGGATTATGATTGCTTTTATGTTAAAATCTTGGGGACTTCAGATCGAAAGGACTCGACTGCCCCAATGCTGCTGCTTTGTTAGTTAAATACGATACATCGAGTAGACGACATTCGTTATGCCTCGTTGATATGTATGTCGTTATAAAGCGCATCACTTTGATTGATTTGATGCAGACGTTGCGCATGATAAATGCAAATTGGGCGCCGCGAAACGAAAGACTTAGGCAACGAACTTACCCATAGTTGTGACAGAGGCAAAACCTTAATTTGTCTGCTCCAGAGCAGAAGTTGACATTAGTTTGGACCATTAATACACAAATTTACAATAATAATAAAGACCTTAACTAAGTTAAGAACTTTTGATCAAGTGCGTGTGATATATCAATCCCATCTCGTGCAAAACATGAGCATTAGGTTGTATAGCAATTATATGATATAGAGTTCCGATCCATTCGAAATTTGGTAAAACGTAAGGCAATAAAGAATCCTAAGAGTGTGTGAACTTTAAATCCAATAAACATGGGAAATACGGGCAAAATCAACTTCTACATCTACGACAGCTATATGATAAAGTGGTTCGATTCGACTGGTTCTGACGAATGTGCCGACTGATAACAAGAGAAGGCCGTATGTCAAGTTTCATTACGAGCGCTTAAAAGTTGAGGGACTAGTTCGTATACAGCTTGATAGATAGAACAAAAGACGGAGAAAAGGCCCCAGCGATATTGTTTTGTGGGACTATGATGCTACCTTTTATGCTTTGAAACACCTTTGTGTTCATAAACACAATTTAGCAGAAGCTTCTTGTCAGTGGTAACAACATTTTCGAAGTTCGTTTTCGCTTAAACGAAAGACTTAGGCAACGAACTTGCCAAATCGAAAGACTTGGGCAGCAAACTTGCTCGAAAGTTCGTCTGCAATAGGTTGACATTAACTTGGCTTATGTCGTTTATTCAACTGATAATTGAGTGCAAACCGATTTTGATGTAGATCTAAGTCTATATGCATTGAATCTCTAGCTTCTCACTGCCGATACAAATGACTTAGGCAACAAACTTACAATTCATTAAGGACTTGCAAAAAGCGGAACATTTACTGGAATGCGGAGACATATATTGATGTCTATAACAAATATAGAACCGATTGCTACAATGAGGTGTTGACAAACCTGGTAATCTGCTTGAAAGACTTGGCCTGGATTACGCTTAGCCGTAAAATCCAACTTTGTTTCATTCGATTAAGACGCCTGGTGGCAAAGTCAAGCCAGGCTGTGACGGAACACCAGATGCAGTTTGGCAGATCTGGCCAAAGAAACCCAAAGATTTGCCAGCTCGGCACAATGGTGATGTTGACAAACCCGGTAAATGGCGGACAAAGGTACGCGATGGTACGCCCGACATGTTCGCTTTTAAATTGGCTCAATTTCTGCTCTTAACTAGAGCGCTGACCGGGATCAGTTGAGGCGTTGGCCGAGGTGTGGTTAGCTCTGGAACCTTTTGTGCCTAAACCGCTTGGCACGCCCGCAAGACAAAGACGAACTTAATTGCCTTTGACAAACTAGAAACGGACTTAAGACTTAAGATTTGCGGCAACTACGCCCACATGTCACATGGTGATTGTTGTCGTTGTTTGTTTCCTCTCGAGTGTCTGGGACAATGGCCAAACAAGCCGGAGGACAATCACAATGGCAATGACAATGCAATGAGACCGGGCCAAAACACACATGTGACAATTGTCGCTCGGCACGCACCAGTCGGCTGACCACTGTGTCCACTCACGCCCGGGGCAGAATGAGAATCCGGCCGGGCGAGCCGACATACAGCTCCTGGAATTCGCATGCGCAAAACAACAGAGGCAAAAAGGGAAAATAAAAGAAATGTAATTATGCGCACGCCTAAAAAGAGGGCGTTGCACAGTAGTCCCGGGCTGCCAACGCCGTCAACCAGTGCGACAGACGGACGGAAAGGATGGACAGCTACTGGCGGCAGTGAAAGCCACAGCCAGAGCGCCTGCTCCAGCACAGTAGGGCAAGGTCAGCTGGAAATCTCTAGTAAAGCTACCAGGTCTTCTGCCAAGTTTTGCTCACAGTTTGCTCTGCTCTTGTGTCACTGTGCAGTTGGCGGGATGCGCATGATGAATGTCTCGGTTTTTGGGGATTTGGCTTTTGGTGATTTCGTGGCCTTTGGCTTTTCTCACGCTGTGTTTGAGGCGTCGTCTCGTATGTTAAACTGTCGCTTGCAGCCAAAGGCGCAATTAAACAAATTGCCAGTAACTCGGGCAGCTCGGGCAGCCCGGGCATCCTGGGCAACTGCCAACTGGCAACAGAACTTTAGGCCAGAATTTTATTTAATTGTTGCACAAACGACTTAATTATTTTGGCAGCCGGCCCCAAGAACAGCCCAGCATAGCCACAGGCCCATTGCAGGCGGCATCTGTGGGCATTATATATGGCTGGCAGACATGACAGAGCGGCACGAGATTTCAGATTCAGATTCCAGATTCCAGAATTCAGATTTCAAATTTCGTATCTCAGATTTGGGATTTAATCAGTAGCAGTAGCCTCAGGGGCCCCGGGGCCTGACATCTCAGCCAGTTGACTTTTGCAGCGGACGGCGAACTCGTGTCGACGGCTCAGGTTACACACAACAAACACACACACGCACACACTAAACACACACACATACGCAAGGAACACGGTTTTGCATGTAAACAAATCCCAGCATATCCTCACATATCCTGGCCATATCCAAGCGGCAGCAACAGCAGCCGTCCAAGAAATTCAGCTCATTGTTTTTGCTTTGTTTTCCCTGCATTTTCCTGGCATTTTCCTTTTGTTTCATTCCCATTTCCCTGGAAATTGCATTCCATTTGAAATTTTGCCGACGCAACACAACACAACACGAAGATCTCACGCCTAACAAGGCTCTTAAGCCGCATTTAGGCGCAGCTAAGCCACAGGATCAGCCCGGCCGACTGACCGACTGACCACAGGCCAACCCAGTCCGTGCGGTCAGCAATCAGTTCCCTAATCTCGGCGGCATCTTAAAGCAAATTTTGCATAATTTGCCGCTCTTCTAATGCAAATCCCATTCGACCGACCGACCCATCGACTCATCGACCCACCGAACACCTGAACTGACCACAACTCTCATGCAATCTGGTCCAGCTCCTCGATTGAGTTGCCAGCGAGATGCCTTGGTGCATCCTGCAGCATCTGCCGGCTTCTGTTCTAGCTTGAAGTTTCGCCTTTTTTTATGCCGCGGGGCAACATTGTTGCTGTCGACACGTACTGATGGGGGCAATCGAGTCGTAAACGGTAAACGGCGCAAGCTGCAACATAATGTTGCACATGTCGTGGGCGTTGCTTGTCAACTGCTGTTCAGTGTCTTTGATTTCCTGATCCTCGATGCCTGATGCCTGGCCTGATTCCAAGGTGGCAAGGTGCTTCTACGCTCGATAGACCCAAAAGGGAGGTGAGGTGTGTCTATATGTGCGATGGGGTTAACACTGCGTCGTTTGGGTTTCATATTTGCCCGCCAGGACACGAACGGGAACGAGGACGTGCCTTAGCTGCAGATGCAAGTCGATTGTGGCAACGTTTGTTAACCCGCTCAGCCCGCTCCAGCCGGGGCAGCTGATATCGCCACAACAACAACAAATTGTGTAAATTAATATTTTCTTGGTGTCGCCGTTGTTTTTGTTGTTGTTGTTGTTGTTCTTATCACTTGAGACTGAAACTGGATTTTGGGACTGGCGCACGCGTTGCACATTTGCCCGCGGCGTCTTCCTGTGCAGCCCCTGAGCCCCTGAGTGCAAGTGGTAGGCGCTTGGGCAGGGGCAGGGGCAGGGGCTGGGGTAGGTGCAGGGTTAGGGTCCTTCTTCAAATTTTGCAGCTTGTCTAGTTTCTTCCTCCTCCTCCTCCTCCTCCTCGGCGCTGCCTGTTGTTGTGTCTATTTGAACACGACTGACGCGTGTGTGTCCTGCGTCTGGTGTCCCCTGCACCTTCTCCCCGCCCACGTCCTCGTCCTCCGCGTCCTTGTCGTGTTGCGCTTCCTCATAAATATTTATTTATTTGTTTGCATTATCCTTGCAAGGCTTTGCCCGATGTTTGCACAGCTTTCAATTGACATTTGGCTTGACGCACGGAGTCGATAGATTTACATATTGATTGACAGACCAGAGGTAGAGGTAGAGCATGGGGCAGGGGCAGGACGCAAGAGGTAAAGGAGCCCTACATTTGGTATATAGAAAAGGTACAATCAGAAGTGAGGGGTAAGGCAAGTGTTAAAAGCCTTGGAAGTGGTTTGAAAAAAGGTTAAAACTTGTCAGATATGATCTCTTGATCTTTTCTGCTCTTCCTATCTTGTCTCTTCCTCTCTCACTGGACTAATGAGTTGCCCAGTTAAGGCACATTAAGGCCAGAGACCACCATAAATGACACCCATAACAGACCCGTCAAGTGCCGCTGACCCGTGCAGTTATTACGGCGACCTTGTTACCCGACGCAACCCATTCCAAAACCCATTCCAATGCTGCTGCTGCTGCTGCTGCTGCTGCTGCTGCTGCTGCTGCTGATGGTATCCAGCACTTGCTTGATTGATATATTGTTGAAGTGTTTTTTCAACATGAAATGCCTTGAGTGCGGGGTATGAAGATGTTGTGAAAATTTCAATATTATACGAAGACCTGCACATGCGCCATGGTCTCTAGTTGAACTCATTACAGAGTAGCGTGATCCCAAAATCATATGGCATAATCTTAACTTAGCTTGCAGATTTGTGCAGCATATATCCACCAGATTCGTACGGTA
This sequence comes from Phorticella flavipennis, assembly GCA_037040045.1. NCBI lineage: Eukaryota > Metazoa > Arthropoda > Insecta > Diptera > Drosophilidae > Phorticella > Phorticella flavipennis. The sequence continues at coordinate 59,826 of JBANCY010000008.1, forward strand.
TAGGGTATTAGCACGTTCATAAGTTGCTTATGCCAGTTGCAATGTGACTTGTTTTATTGCACTTGTTGCTTGGTTTGGGTTGGGTTTTTGCAGGTTAAATTATTGCAAATTGATAACGTTCATTAAAATCAATAAATTAATAATTGAGCACTAGCTGTGTCTCTCTCTGGCACTCCAGTTGCCGCTCACTCTCCGGCTGTCTGTCCCACTCCAGAGCCGGGTCGTCCTAGGACATTGTGACAGGCCAATTACTCGGTAATCAAACAAGCCTGACAACAATTGCCATTGCCCCAGCCATGCTCCAGCCAGCCCTGAGAGCCCTGGGAGCAGTTCCTCGAGCGATCCACCTAATTGCAGCCAGAGTTATGTGTCCTTGCGCTTGACAAAAATTCCACAGGCGGCGGCCAGAATAAGCCTATAAAATAGCTAAATAGACCGCAAAAGAACCCGGGATTGCATCGGCTTTCGGTTTGGTGGGGCCTTTGGGTCTTTGGGCCGCTGGGTCTTTGGCTGGTCGGCAAAATGCTTTTGTTCTGCGTGGTTGGGTGGGTTGGACAAGTGTTTAATCGTTGCTAATTATACCCAGTAGCTGGCCAGTGCCAGGCGCTGGGCAGCAGGGGGGTCAGCATGCCGCTTGCAACTGCGCGTGTCACTGTCAAGTGCGTCTGAGTCGGAGTCGGAGTCGGAGTTGGAGTCTGGGCCGGAGTCGGGGCCGGGACTGGGCCAAAAGAATGCCAAGCGTCAATTTAATTATGCGAACAATACAAATTGCGGCGTACAAAAGAAATGATTATGTCCGCTCGACTGGACAATGCAACAAATTGCTGCAACTAGCCGCCTGCCCCACATGCCCGCCCGCCTGCCCGCCTGCCTGCCTGTCCGCCCGCCTGCCCCAAGTTGGGGCAGTCAGTCAGTTGACCAGTTGACCAGTTGAGCCAGGAGTCATGCAGTCCAGCAGTCCAGCAGTGGAGCAGTTGATCAGCTCGGGAGACGCACACAAATAAATCAACAGTTGGCGGCGCGACAAATTAACACATAAATTCTAGCGCATTTATGAGAAATAGGCGAGAGCCGGGCGCCCGCCGCATGTGCAACAGCAGCTGCCAGGGGCATGCCACAGGAGGCACCGGAGTATGGAGTGGAGTTCCATGCGCCTAAAAAGCCCCTTTTGGCCGCCGCCACTGTTTGCACCCCTTGCCAACGGCTCCTTTCACCTGCCCTCTGCCTCTGCCTCTGCCTCTGCCTCTGCCGGGCGCAGCGGCTCATCCTGCTGCCAGTTCTATGGGCAGCCAATTAATAATATGCGAGCAACTGACACGATGACAACGCCAGATACGCGTAATGCATGGCGCATTACATGCCGCTTATATGGCAGTTGCACCTCCCCTCCCCAGCCGGCGCGGTTCGCCCCACGATCTTGATCTCACGTGTCCCGGTCCCGGTCCCGGTCCGGTCGAGTCGAGTCGGCATCGTTGCTGCAATCATTGATCATCGTCAGGCGAAGCGCGCGCGGCTTTGACTTTACCCGCTTTGTAACCTGTACTATCGCCCCTCTCTGGCCACTACCCCCTGCCCCATTCCCCATGCTTAGGCCTGTGGCAATCCTCAAGATCAGCCGCTGCCGCATTTCAGTTGCCTGCGTTCCTTAAGCCTTCTGTGATTCGAAAATTTCATTTTAATTAAATTGTTGAATGCCCAAGTGCAACGCTAAGTTGCCATTTAGCTGGTCTCTGCCGCAGCCTCTGCCCCTGACTCTGCCTCAGCCCCAACCTCTCTGATCCCCTGCTCCCAAGTGCAGTGCGATTATATCAATGCAACGGTTTATTACTTGCCACTTGCCACAACAACAACAACACCAACAACAACAACAAGCACACATTTGGCACCTGAAATTACATTTTAATGATCTGTGAAAAAATATTTGGAGCAGCAAAAAATCGCCTGGATTTTGCAGAAATTGTTAACAGATTTGGCAACGCCGGCAAAATATGGCAAAATTGCAACAAATTATTATCAAAAGAAGCCCAAAAACAAGCCCAACACGCAGGCTGGGGGCTCGGTGGACCAGTGGATAGCGGATTGTCCCGCCAAACAAGGGTTATGGGTTCGAGTCCCACTCATGTCGCTGGGTATAACCCTTCTGATATGAATTATAGAAAATATAAATATTTATTTAATTTAGGGGAGATCAAATTTGGTTGGAAAAAATTTTGGATCCCATTTTTTGTACAAGATCTATGGGCATCACATACCAAATTTCATAACTCTAGCCTAAAAATTGCGGTAGTGATATACATTTCGTCACTTTTCGGAAAAATGGAGGGGTGTATCAAAATTTTGGGAAATTGCATTCTACAGTTTCTAAACATGTCCACATATGCCGAATTTGGTGTCGACTGCCCTAAAAATGGAAAAGTTATGATGATTTTATCGAAAAATGTTTATATTGATTATCGAGCGAAGGGGGCGTGGTATCATCAAATGTTCAACACTTCATCGGCGTATGGTACACACGGACCTTCATGACAAGTTTGAAATCGCTAGCTCTTATATTTTCTAAAAACACCGAACAGACGGACATGGCTATATCGTCACGGCTATTGATGCCGATCAAGAATGTAAATACTCTATGGGCTCTGCCACGCCTCCTTCTGCCTGTCACATACATTTGTACAAACTTAACACACCATTCATACCAATTTTCAATTGGGATCAGGGTATAAAAAGCAGGCTGGGAAAGCAAACAGGCCGTGCCAGACATGGTCAGATGTTGCTGAACTTGCTGTCAGACACTGCCAGTTGAGCTTAGATCGTATGACAACTTAATGCCGGCTCAATAGCTGCCAGATGCTGCCAGACGTTTTCGATTTGGGCATAGCTGTCATATGCATATGACAAACAATTGAGCGTGTATACAAGCAGCTTGTAATGCTAAAGGATGCAGCTAGAGTTGGAGCTGGAGCTGGGCCAGGAGCAGCAGCGGCAGGAAGTGGAGCCAGGCGGAGGCAGGTGGAGGCAGGTGGAGGCAGTTGGAGGGAGGTGGAGGCTCTGTCACAACAGCATTTTGGGTCGATCAATGCCACATTTCAGTGGCATGTCGAACTTAAGCAAGTGATTTGGTGGCTGCGTCTGGAGCTTAAGCTGTGGCTGAAGCTGTGGCTGAAGCACATCATAAATCACCCAATGCGTTGACGCTGCCGTCGACGCTGACGCCGCCGTCGCCGTTGTCGTCGCCGACGCCGACGCCGCGGCTGAAGTTGACGTTGACGTCGATGTTGACGTCTTTTTAGCATTTTGCGCTTGCACTTGTTGTGAATTTCGTCAGAAAAGGCAACGGTGTGGACATGCACAAGTGTTGCCACTGCTTGCCACTGGGACCGGGCTGCCACATGCAACCGGGCTGCCAGTTTGCCAGGTTGCCAGGTTGCCCGCTGGCTGCTGGTGGCTGCTGCCACATGACGTGCGCACAATGCGTGCGCATAATTCAGGTCCGCCACCGTGCCCCAGCTGCCCCCTTCTTGGCGTTGCATGCAACACGCCGCTCAAGCGCGCACATTCATTCATGCAACGAGCTGCTGCTGCCCCCCAAGCCACCACACAACTCCTCCGCTCCATCTCTGGATGCAGCCTGCTGCAGTTTTGGCTCATTGATTCACGGGGCACACATTCCTTTTGCTTGCCACTTGTCAACACTTCATTTTGTTGTTGCTGCTGCTGCCGCTGATGTTGTTTTTGTTGTTGCTGTTCAGTCAACAACTCCTTTTGATAAGTCAATCATGCCAAGTGGCAAGTTCGAGTGTTGCTGCCGCTGCTGTTGTTGGCGCAACAAGTGGCATTGTGTTGTTGTTGTTGTTGTTGTTGTTGCTTGTTGCAACAAAAAGCCCAGAAAGCCTAGCAGCTGCAACTGGTCGCAGCTTAAACACACTTGCCACAAGCCCGGGCCACAGCGTAAAGCACTATTCGATTTTAATTCTGCTTCCAAAACGCGTTTTAGATTTGAAATTCTACGGGTCATGTCTTCGACATGAGTGGGACTCGAACCCACGAACTCTTGTTTGGCGGAACAGTGCCATATGCACGAGCCCACTGAGGCGCCCCCCAATAAGATATAGTCTAACGATTTTGAAATGTATAATAATGTGTTATGCGATACACGCTATTTTGGAACGGCTTTTGCATATATATATGGCATATGTACAGACTGATTCATCTCTTGTGTACATCTAAAATTGACTTGGCATAGTCGAAATACCCAAAGAAAGGGTATGCTGATTGAAGCTTTGCGTCAACTTTGGTAAGGGGTTTCGCTGGGCTGCTTTGTTTTGCTTGGCTTTGTGTCTTTTGAGAGCTTATTGTTTGATCTTTGGGCAGATCCTTTTGATGATCCTTCGATTTGGGACTGACATTTACAACAAGTGCGCGGTGCCAACCAGCAGAAGCTGTCCAAAACATGTCCATTAAGTGTTTTACGAGTCAATCGAACGAGTCAATTCTTTGGGCAACCAGTTGAATTTTGGGGGACCAGGACATAACCCGACATGTTGGACATAGAAGATACAATATTGGATCTTGGCAGATAAAAAGCATTACCCCAAGGCCCACCTCGGGGTGCCTGATCTTCTCTAATTTGGCAATTGCAGGCTTCTGCCTCTGCTGCTCGTCTCAGCTGTCCCGCTTGCCACACTCGGCGTTGCCACATATTTTTAATTAAAATGTGAAGCGCAGCCATGTAAAGCACTGGCGGAACGCAATTACATAACTCAATCAATTTGTAAGTTGCCCCAAAAAAGGCAAAAGTCGGCGCTCGAAATGGCTGACGGGCCACAGTCACAGCCACAGTCGGAGTGGAAGTGGAAGTGGATGTGGAAGCCACAGCAAAAACCAGCAAACCTCACCGACTCGACTACCCATAAAACTCTGCCAATCACTTAATCTGAACTACAAAAGCAAAAACAACCAAAAAACCTAAAAAAACCCCCCGAAGAAGAAGAAGAAGAGCTGAATCTTGGAGCAGATCGCTGATCGCTTTTAAATGATTTTGGCTGCCGTCGCGGCGATAAACGAATTTATTGCAACAACGCACACAATAATTGGACTCGATCCTCTCGCGATTGAGATCGTCTTGGAGATCCTTAAACTTTATTATTGCTGCTGCCCGCTGCTTGGGTGTGCTCCACTGGACCCCGCCCCGCACTCTTCAAACTCTCCACCCAATTGAGCCCCCATTGTTTGTGCTGCAGGACGAGCTGGAGCTGGAGCTGGAGCTGGAGCTGGGGACTGTGGCTGGGGCCAACCATAACAATAAGCCAATCGATTGAAATTAAGTTGCTCCGCGAGGCCACCAGGGCGTAGGACCCCACTCAAGCTGTTCCCAATGCGGGTGTGCTCCGAGCTCACCCCAAGCAATTCCAACTCTGATCCAAAGCTTTTGGGCGCAATTTATCAGGTTCTTTATTAGCGACAAAACCACAAAAGACAAAAGCCCTGCTTAATCGATTAACAATCGATCCTGTGAGCCTGCAATCCTGCAATCCTGCAATCCCACTGCGGTGTTTCGTAAATTAGTCCATTGTCAAATCGATCGACATCGCTCCAAATGGGGAGAGAGACTATTGCAAGAGAGGCGTGGGGAGAGATCTGCTTACAGATATGGTTGAACGGAATACAAGCTCTTAACTCGGCCATAGCTGCTAGGCTGATCGTAAAAAATGGCAACAACATAATCACGAACCGACTACAACGATCAATCGATTTATCGATCGACTATCGACAAGCAGCGACAACGTTGGAGACTATTAAAAATTATGGAAGCGCCACACGGCGAGTCGCAGCTGGAATACGCTGTGAATTTGAACCAAACATGATCAGAAATATGAGCAAAGATCGGCATAGGACTTGACTTGGAGTTTGGTAATACAATAGATTGACAGGAAGGTGGTGGAGGAGGAGTTGGAGGAGGAGGAGGAAGAGTCGGACAGACTTGTTCTGAAGGGCCTTGAGCTCGAGCAATTTCACTGATGTCCAAACACTTTCAGCTCCAAAGATAACAAATGCTTCAAAGAGAACCACTTCCATCAAAATGACGAGCTGCAGATCTGTTGATCGATCTCTGGAAGCCCTCTGACAAAGTGCTGTTGCCCAGGGAACAAGTGTAAGCGCGTATAAAGGGTATAAAAATCAGCTTAAATATAATGAAGCTCATAAACTGACACTCGCGTCGGAGACAGAAGACTCCAGTCAGAAGGCAGGCAGGGGTAGGAGACAGGCGGGGCGGGCTGGGATTGAGCGCCGAGAGCCACGATCAAAGTCAGGAGATCAGCGACGACAAGCGGTGCGCATAAAAAATTCATCAAAACATTATTAAAACGTTGCAAAACCCAAAGAACCACAAAAAAAAGTTGTAAATTTTTTCTGTTTGCAAAATATACAAATACCACAAAGTTGAGCCCAAACTTGAGGTGATCGAACAGGCCCAGAAGACCAGAAGATCGATAATCTCTGTGTGGCAGGGGTCTGTCCCTGGCTGTGGCCCTGGCTGAGGCCCCGGCCCCGGCCCTGGCATACTTTGACTAACGCTAATTTAAACGATGCGATGAGGCGACGTTTCGCCGGAATAAGCCCGCCGCATAATTTGCATATCAGCTTAATGCGTGGCTCTGCGATCTGGAGTTTGTAAAGCGCGACCTTATCGCTGGCAGAGATCATGTCCACTGGCCGATGACAAAACTGTACACACGTCGGCCAGTGGCCGGGCAGTGCCGGTTAGCTCTCACAGTTTGCCTTTAATGAATGCCACAGGCTGACACTTTAATTTTCAATTACAACAAATTGCCTATAATGTCTATGCTTATCGCCACAGCAGCTCAGCTCCACTCAGCCCAGAGATCTGATCCAAACCGAACCGAACCCAAACCAACCCAACCCAACCCAACCATTGGAGCGATCGTGCTTTAATTGCGCTCGACAAAGGGCGAACTTCTAATGACAGCTTGTGCTTGTGTAGAGGTGCCTCCTGCCCGGCCAGTCTGTCTGTCCAGTCCGGCGGTGTTATCGAAATCTACGCAATCTGAAATCAATTCATCAAACTCGGCAGATTACAATTGATTTTCAGCATACGAAAAGAACCCAAGCCACTCAGTGGACCACTCGATCTGCCACATCGGCAGCAGGCGGATCCATAAATAAATGTACAGCTTGTGCGTGTTTGCAGCATATCCGGTACCCGGTACACCCGGTACCCGGTACACCCGGTACCCGGTGCCAGGCACAGTTTCTGTTCCAGTTCCAGTTCCAGTTTCAGTTTTGGTTTCATCAAACGTGCAAAAACGTGTGGCAGGCGAACCTCAATGCGATCTACAATATAATGAAACTCTACAGATCGCCTGTCTGTCCACCCGTCTGTCCGTCCGTCTGTGTCTCTGTACCTCGCAGTGATCGATGTGGCAATAATTTTTAAATAAATGATCGTTGCCTGTAAATGATCGCTCGGTTCCTGCTGCTTCTGCTGCTGCCTCTCAAGCTGTGCCCCGAACAGCTACCTAAGACACGTCGAGCTATTCGAGCTAGTCGAGACCCGGGCGACTCCTCCCCAGCTTGTAGGTGGTGTCATTAACTAGACGGATAAGTAATTTGCCATGTAACAAAAACCATTAAGCACTTAGCCCCGGACTAAGCCAAAACAAGCTGCAAAACCCTATAAACGATCCAGCTGAAGGCTATGAAATTTTTAATCAAGCCACAAAACTGAATAGCCACAACATGTCTGAGACCAGGTAGTGGTCCAACACATGGGTTCTATGTACCAAAATTGATAGATTGGTAGATTCTCAACAACTCTTTGAATTTTGACAAATTTCTAAAAGTTAGCTCTTGTCTTCTTCTAACATACCCTACTCCCTGTGCGCTTACAGGGTATTTCAGGCAGTAGCTCTTCTTCTTTTTTAACACCTTCACAGAGACAATTGTGGGTGCCCGCGGCGCTAGGCACCCATATGAGCCAGTTAGCCAGTTAGCCAGTTAGCCGGATTGCCGGAGATAGCCAGATGAGCATATCCAGCCAATTGGCAAGTGACGCCTTCGCAAAATGCGCGTGGCAGAGCCGGGAAGTGGCCGGGAAGTGGCCGGGCGGCGGGCAGACAGTGCAAACTTAATCCAATTTGAGCTTATAAATTATGAACACGAAGGAGAAATAACAAATCGCTTTATTAACCAAGGCAAACATTTATCGCGAAAAGTATAAATATTTGTTATTGCATTAGGCCAACGGTCGGTCGGTCGGTCGGTCGGTCGGTCGGTCGGTCGGTCGGACGGTCTGTCGGCCGAATGTGCCCCCAAAACTTCTGAGAACAACAACAACAACATCAACATGAAGAAGAAGCATCCTATGTTAGGCATGCCACTTGTGGGCGCGGCAAGAAGGGGCAGCATTTCAGCTTTGACTTTGGTGATGACAATCTGCAGTGCAGACAGACCAGACCAGACCCAGCCGGGTCCCAGTTAGGCGGGGGGAACAGGGCAGCAGGGCTTCCTTGAAAGGCAATGAGTGCCCGGTGGTAAATTGGCTGCGCATTGGTAGCTATAAGCCATAAGCGTTTATCGATACTATCGATAACAATCGGAATTTCAGTTGAAATGTCCTAAAAGTTTGATGTTTATGAAATAGAGTTTTAGAAGAATATCTACACGATAAGAGTCTAAATCGTTAAGCTGGGTTTCCTGTATTTTCTTGTTTTAAACCATACTGTCGATAACAAATGTAGCAGTTTTTAATACCGAAAGCTTAAAGGATTCTTAAGTTAAGAAAGCGACATAACTCAATCCAACAATCTGCACCAAAAACTACCACCAGAATATGAAAAATGTTTGCACTCAAAGCAAATGTGTTTCAAAAGCGAAGAGCTGCAATATGTTCATGTTAAAACGATACTATCGATAATAAATTTATAAGTTTCTTATATCGAAAACCTTATAATTCCCTAGCCCAGAAATCTGTGGCAAAAAATCGAGGACGGCTTCTAAAGCGTAAAGCTACCTTTGAGATATTTTAATATTCTATCGATACTATCGATAACAAACGTATATGTTTCGAATATCGACTCTAGCTCCAGAAATCACAAATTACTCTATAGTTTAGAGCTGCCAATGCGATTTTTTAATATTTTAATCAATACTATCGATAAGAAACTTAAAAATTTATAATTTCGAAGGCCCTATAGATCTCAAAAGTCCCCAAGTAAAGTTGGAATATGAATAAGTTGAGAGCTGTCGATATATTGTGGTCATCTCCAAGTACCACAGTAACTACGAGCTCCGCACACAAAACAAGAGGGTCTTCAAAGCGTAGAGCTGCTTGCTCCTTGGTTTGGCATTGGACATGGGGCACTCGAGTCCAGAGAGAGCCCAACTAACGCCTTAATTATATATGCAAGAAACGCAATGGCAGATATATCACCAGAGAGGATGCAGCACACGCAACTGGCCAGAGCCAGGGCAAGGGCAGTTGGGAGCATGGAAATGCGAATGGAAAGACTTCATTCAGACGGCGAGCTAATCAGAAACAATTCAAAGGCCTCAAGAGGGGGCGATGTGCTCCAGAGGGAGGGATCAGGATGCTATAAACAGATTTGCGATTTGTCCGTTTGCGAAGGTGTTGAAAGTTTTATAATACGAGTTAATGCCCCGGGCTACTCCTGACTTTTGCGCGTTAAAACTGGGATCCAGACTCAGCCTGTCTTCCCCGTCCCCACAAATGGAACCCAAGAAAATCCCACAAGCATTGTGGGGGCTGACTGAATAATGCTTTGCATATAATTCATGAAATTTTATTAGTAAAAACTGCAAAAACTGAAATGCATTTTGGCCTTCGACTGTCGATTGGCGATTGGCGGCGTGTTGGACGCTTGATTGATGGCACTGGGCTTCAGCCTCAGTCCCAGCCTCAGTCCCCGACCCATTCTCCGCTCCAGCCCCCTAATATGACCGAAGCCAAGCAAACCCGAAAGAAGTTCAAATACTCTGAAAGGGAGTTCGACCTGGAAACCCTAAGAAATTGATGTCCGCTGAAGAACTGATCGAAAATTGGAAACCTCTCTGAATTGAATTGGCGTTAAATGGCAAAGTCTGAAATTTTCAGAGCTTAAGTTGACGGTGAAAACTGTTAAATTCTATATTTTATCCGATTCAGTCTACAAGAAAGGCTGTGTCGGATTTTATACGGGTTTTATCCGAAAATGTTCACCTATTTCATCAGATACCAGTTTCAAAAAGTAGCTGTATCTTCAAAATGGTTGATATCTATTTGTTCCGTCATCTGTCCGATCCTAATTGTATTTCAGCTTATTCCTCTGAACATCCTGAACTGTGTTACAAACCCATTGACAGAATCTATATACCCTTTAAGGGAGATGCGAGGGGCAAAAAAAATGCGAAGCGCATGTCAACAACGTTTTGGGGATTGCGTCAAGGAGCGTAACGTTTTAATTTCTCGGCAATCAAACGCTGTAGACAGACGGAACCCGAGCCTAAGATCAGACACCCAAAGTTTCGCAGGCGTAGAGAGTCTCGGGAGGAACCGGCGGAAGCTGCTGAAACGAGACCTAAGCCCAGACATGGAGCTATCAAGTTTTTGCTCCCATTTTCAGCCAGACGAAGAGGTAAATCACAAGGACTTTGACATTTTGTGACAAAACTTTTTGATCTTTTTCTGGGTTTTCTGGGATTGACTTATGTGGAGGCTGCCGGTGCTGCCCTCTAGCACGGTGTTTTTATGAGCGACTGCTTTAAAATTTATAATGTGTGGTCGCTGAATAATTCGAAGGCACCTAAATTGGTGCATGTCTAGATTTAATGGCTTAATTGGCCCAAACGAAGCCCAAGACAACCAGGGACTAGAGCAAAAACATAAACAAAGATGTGGAACCCAAGCCGAGGAGCAGCGAGCACACAACCGACCGACCACGACGATCGAACCGCTGGCATCTGCTCCAAAACGCAAGAGATGAAAGCCCCCTGGTCCTGAGCCATGGTCCGGGACTAATGCTAAATACCAAAACTTATTAAAATATGAAATCAGAGAGTGAAGAGCTAAGAGACTGGACGGGGGTGGGGTCAAGTGATGCCATTATAATTATATAATCCAATAAAACATTTTTTTCCTTGTAAAACAGAACATCTTTTCGCTAGGAAATGGAATTGGTCAACAATTGTACTCATGTCTATATCTATAGGGTTAATAGTTGATCCAACAGCATATTTCGGGGTATAAGCATTTTATAAGATCCAAAGCAGACTTTGGGCTTCAATGAATATATATGTATTATATTATACTATATATAGTTCCCAGAACCCTCAACCTCAGCGCAAATTGTAGCACAAAGTAATTCAATTAGTGGGCAGATTAAAGAGCAGCTGTGTTCGGGTTTTGCAGTAAAAGTATTACCATGCGTTGTCCTTGGTCGAAATGGACGCCTGTTTTGGGCAGGAGACGACCGACTGGATCCATTAACTTGGCGCCGGTGTCAGCGGTGCAGGAAGAGGAAGAGCGGGCGACGCGGGGCACGGTTCAGCTGGTAGGCGTGAAATTCATAGAAATTAGCTTGGGTTGGGCCACAGGACAACGAGGCCGAGGTCCGGTCAGGGGCAGGCAGCCAGGCCAAAAGGGACTTTTTGCCACGTTCGAGGTGCGAATTGGTTCGCACCTTTTTTCGCAATGCATATACGAAATCGATCTTTGGCCTCAGACAGGGATTGGGATCGGAACTGGGACTGGGACTGGGACTGGGACTGGGTCTGGGACTGGGGTTTTGGTCTTTGGGCATAGTTAGGCGTGTGATTAATGAGTTTTTAAAAGGCTCACTTGGCATTTTCGGGAACTTTAATTGGAACATGCTGCTGCGTAAATCAGCTTAAAATTGCCACTAATAGGCTGGACTGGGTTCGGCTGAACCGATGTTTGTCTCGTGTGCAAATTCACACCTCTGTCTCGAGTGCCGGGTCTCTGGTTCGGGGTCTCGGGTCTTCAGTGGGTCTTCAGGTTCTGGGCCAAGGGCGAGACGAGGCAGCAAGCGCAGCAAAAGGTGTCGAAATTGTAGGAAATTAGCACAGAAATTAGTTGGCTGATTGATGATTTGTTGCCAAATATTTTGGGTTTGCCAGGAAGCCAAATCTGCTCTAGTTAGACCTCTAGGGCCTCTGGGGTCGCAGACAGACGCATTTTGCTCAATGAAAGCTGACCTTGGCGCTAAGATACGAAAACTGTATACTTTCCACACAGCAGATTCAATTTTTCCATACGAAATGAAAGCTATAACTATTTGCCGTCCTTGGCAGGCCGGGCAGAGCTCGTGTCAGTCGGGACAAACAGTTGCGAGCCAAGCAATTGCCACTTCAACTTTGATCACAAGTCAAAAAGTGATCGTTGCCGTTGGCTTCATTAAAAATCAATAAACGGCAACCGACTGAACCGACTGAAGACTGTAGACCGAAGATCGTAGACCGAAGACTGGGAAAAAAGTCTGGAAAAGAAGTGAAAAACAAGTTCGATCGTCGCCAATGTTGCGGGCCATTAAAAGGCGCAAAATGTTGAGCGAACTGCGGTTCTAGGCCCAGATAGGGTGAGGGAGAGGGGGTAGTGGTAGGGGTAGGGGGACCCAGGGGAAGACTTTGTTACAAAATGCGTTTTTATGCGTTTTTAAAATTAAACGTTATATGCGCTAATCCTGAACTAAACTGCGATTTACGATCGACACGATCGAATCGGACGAGAGGCTCAACCGTCCCGACGGCCCGAGCGAAAAAATTGATTAAAATTTAATGAGCCCGTCGCAACTGTGTGTAAGCCATAAATATGGGCTCCAAATGGCTTCATTTGCATCACGGAGTTTGGCCCGCATCGCCACGATTGAAATTGGCATCCCCCGGCTTTAGTCCGAGCCCAATTGGAGGCCTCGAAACACTTTCATTTCGGTTTTAATGATCCACCAAAGGCATCGCCAATTGTGGCCAAATCGGGCTAGAAAGCACTGGTCTCGATTGGACTGGAATTCTAGATCTTTAGAGGGTATCTTACAGTCGAATTAATAAGCAGCTAAACAAATATTACGTCTAGCGCGTCATTCAAAGTTCTCTTTCATGTTCTGTTGCACGAAAATTAAACTCAAGTTTTAAATTGCAACCGTCTATAGGATATCTTTGAGTCTAGGCAATTCCTTCAGATACATAATAAAAAGATACATAATAAAAAGATCAGAATTAAACTGTAAGTGTCATCAGTTTAATCTTTAATCCGCAGAACAAAAAGTCGTTCTGTCATCTAAATACATCTTAGAAAACTCATCTAATATCATCTTACTTTTGCAGGGTATGTTATAGTCTAAAGTTCTAGAGTTTTCCATGTGGCTTCCGTTGTTGAAGAAGAAGCTGTTCGGATTAGATTTCAAATTTCACATCACACACTTTTTTGCTGGGTATCCTGCAGTCGAGCTCATAGACTTGCCGCTGTTGCCTTCCGTTCGCTTTGTTTGGCTGGAATCGTTTTTGAAAATGGCGCGCGCCAGTTCCTATGCCAACTGATCTGTTGCTATTGACCCCAAAGCGAGCAAACACAGAAGAAGAGGAGCAGATGTTTTCATGTTGACCGCATCTAATGGTGCGTGCTACTGCCGTTTGTTCTTGCCCCATGCCTCTTGCCTCTTGCCACTCGCCTCTTGCCTCTTCCCTCTTGCGTCTTGCCTCTCGCCACTTGCAGCTTGGCTGTTGCCTCTTCGTTTGCCTTTGCCTCACATCAACATGGATCAGACAGAAGACAGAAGACGGGAGTCTCCGAGACGCGAGACACAGACTCACGTTGAGGTTCAGGTTCAGTTTCGGTTTCGGTTTGAGTTTTAGTTTTAGTTTGAGGTTCAACCGCAGAAACACACACACACACACACACACCCAGGCACATAGGCATACATTATGCTGCGGGTAATGATAGTTATCAGCAGTATTGCTGTCTCCCTCTCTGCCACCGATTCTCTATCTCTATCTTAGTCCCAGCTAACCGCTCTACGCATGGGGTAAGCCCCCGCCGCACAGGGGAAAAAATCAACTTTTTGCTTAGCAACTTTTCTATGCACTTCTGCAAGTCGACTCTGTTGTTCTTTTGAACTAGTTCAATTGCTGAAAAAGTTCAGAATGATCTACTCCAAGGACATCGATTCTTTCTCGAGAGATTTGTGAAAATTGGGCCAGAAGAGCAAAAACTTTTTATATGGGAACTTTTCTAAGCGCGGAAGTAATACGACATTATTGTTCTTTTGAACTAGTTCAATTGGTGAAAAACGTCAGAGTGATCTACTACCTATAGATAGCAATACTTCATCGATAAGTACGATACTTCTGAGATAGGAAAAATACTCTGAGTCTGTTTGAATTTGAATAAAACATGTAGACTAAAAACAAGCCCACACCGTCAACTGAAAGAGAAAATGCATCAAGTGAGTTGACAAAAGACACAGCTCAGTGCGCTAAGCCCAATTTGTAGGGTATTTGCTACAATTCTCAGTCGCTGTTTGATTTTTGGCGTCTTTTGAACTTTTGCTTTTTGGCTCCGTGCAAAGTTCAATGAGCCGTTCGCGTGGCAACAACAACAATAACAACAACAACAACAAGTGGAGCTCCCCTATTTTAGGCACTTCTCTCATTCCATCACATTTCGTTGTTCTCGTATTTTTCTGTGTTTTTTCCCCCGGATTGGATACAAAAGACAACCCCTAGCAAATGTGTTTTCTCTGTGTGTGTTTAGCTGAGTTTCAGCTGTTTCAGCCAAAACCGGGAGGACCCACAAGACCCAGAAGACCCCGAAGACCGAGGGAGAGTGCAGATTAATCAAGGTAGAGCCGCGGCGACAGACAGAGATAGAGACATAGAGGGACAGGGAGACACTCTCTAAGCCCGTGGCCCGTACCATGGGCAGAGATCCTGTTGGCTTTGGTCCCGGCAAATACACCTGCCACGCGTCAGGTCGAGTCCTGTGCCTGCATTTAATTAAAATATTAACTACGAAAATGACTGGGGAAAATATCAACAACAACAAGAACAACAGCAACAGCAACAACGTCTATAAGGACAACAATAACAGTGCTGCGTTGCCTGGACTACGGGGAGGGACAGGGGGCCGGGGGCAGGGGGCAGGGGCAGGTCCTTACAGAAACTTGTTTCAATTAACATGCAACATTCATTTTTGCATTTCAAGTTTCGTGGAAAAACTGAGTCTTCCGTCGCGGCCACCATATCCAGTCAGGATATGCCAGTCCTGGACGCGTGCCCTCTCGCTCGCACGCAATTAACGCACGCGCGTCCTGTGCCCCGATCCGGTTGCCGGTTCGGGGCCCGGAACTATGCTTCATATCAAAATAATTATGCATTTAAATCTTCGAAGCGTTGCGGGCGGGCGGGCGCTCAGAGAGGTTGTTTGTCAGAGTTACCAGAGTTGCCAGAGGCAACGCGCAGAAAGAGACAGACAGAGTGGGAAAGGGAAAGAAGTTAACCCTACAGACTACAGGTTAAGCTCAATTTGGCTTAGATCGGGCGATAAAGGTGCTCAGGTATACGAGATTATTGCGATTAGATTTGCCATGGGAAACTGAGGCTGGGATTCTGAACCAGGCGAAGACCTGACTCCTCGGAGTCCTGAGATTTGACTTTTCGTACGTTCCTCGTTCCTCACAAAGGATATGCAGAAAAGCCGAGCAATCAGTCATGCGATCAGCATATCAAGGATCAACAGTCAAACCAACAAAAGGTCCTGTTTGGATCATGAGCCGAGCCTTTTGTTCCTGTGACCGGCGATCGATCACGGCCCGAACATGTAGATCAGTAGCACAGGCCAAGGACTCAGATGTCTCCGGCAGATATGGTCGAGCATGTGAGCAGCTTTGACCAAAACAAACTGTGGTAGTCCTCTCGTCTGACATGATCCTGGCCGATCGTTCAAAAATGTAGATCCGTTTATTCGATTAGCTAAGACGAGTCTCAGGACATGTGAAAGTCAAACTCAGGATACATGCGCCTGCCTCAAAGACAATGCTTATAAGTCGAAGAACCCAAAACATGGTTAAAAATTTGATTGAAATTTCGATAGCAATTTCTATGGTGGTCTTAGATATTGACCATAAGATGATATTTGCTCTGAGACATGGATTCTTTAGATCTTAGCTTAGAAAACTTATAAAATTTAGCTCAAATTGTGCCCTGAAGTGATGTTCATAGAAGTTGTAACACTTCTAAAAGTTCAAGTTCTACCATCATGATCAATTTTACGAGGATCAAAGAGACAAAGCGGGAGACAGCGCATCCTCCTTGCCAGGATCGCTGACCGATCACTCAAACAGCTTAACCAATAATCCCATTTTTTTGAGGTTTTTGTAATGCGATCAGCACTTCAGATCCAAATGTTTGACCCTAAGCCCTGGGCTATTGAAGCGAATTGACAAACATTGCGCAAATCCACTCCAAAGGACAACACTGGAAGCATCCCAGTCCAGTTAGCGGGCGGACAACAATGTGACATCAGGATATGCCGCAGGAAAAGCGGAAAAACTGGGCGCAGTTTGCAAAATTTCAGCAGGATTTCAGAGCGAAAATGTCAAAGGGAAAGGAAAGGGATTGCATTTATCACAATCAATTTGAATAGATGCAGCCATTTCAAAGGATTTTCCCTGGTTTTCTTTTATTTTTTTGCCAAAAATCATTGCGGCAGGACGAACAATGCAAGTGTTAATGATGCCCAGGAAAGGAATGGAGTCTAATGCTGGTGGCACTGGATGAGGAGCGGGTCGGTCGGCTCCCTTGGCATGACAATGCACAAAGGCTGTGACAAAGGGGAAAAGGGTAGGGGAGAAGTGCAACATGCATGCAAAACAACTGCCAGGACTCGCCGGACTCGGAGGAGAGTGCAAAAATTGTCAAAGGATGTAAAGTATGCGGCGACAGGCAGGAACAAAAAGGGTATTTTCTGCATTTTTGGCAAATGGAAAATGCTAAATGGAAAACTGACACGACTACCGATCGAGCCAAGCTGGATATGGTTGTTGATGATGATGATGGTAAAACAGAAATATCAAAGGGAACGAGTTGAAAGAGTGAAAAGCAGAAAAACAATAAAGGAAAACCGAAACGCCGCTGCGAGATTTGCCGAGATTTACACCTGGACCAAGCAGATCGATTTGTGCACCGAATCAAACGACGGATCGTTTGGGTTGACAGGGGCAGGAGCGGGTTGACAGGCGCGTGCGCAAGCGGGATAGGACTGGGGAGTGTGGGGCTCTGGGATCGCGGACGGAAGTCGCAACTTTGCGCTTGGCTTTTGCGTGAAAAACTTGTGATCTTGTTGATCGTTTAATTAGAGGCATATGTGGAATTGTTTGAACACCTAACCCGGGGACAGACCCTGCATGGCTAATAAGATCCTGCATGAGGGAGTCCACATCGAACCAAGTGTGGTACGTGCAGCCGATGGCTGCCAAAGCTGACGGCGCTAATGAATAGGGGCGTGTGCGTGAGCTGCACATGAAATTGACAGGCGACACAAGAACTGAGAAGAGACTCCGAAGAACTCTGAAGAATTGTGAGGAACTGAGAGCTCAGTCTACAGATCCGCAGACAGCCCAGCCGCCAGCCTCTGTGTGTGCAGAGCTTTGCTAAGTTAATTAACACGGAAATCAAATTGCTGACATGCCAAAATGCTGGCAACGCCGACCCCCGACCGACGCCCGCGGACCACTGGCCTCCTGCCTCCATCCTCAGTCCTCCGACTGCCATCCAGCGATCGCAGACCGCCGACTGGAGGACAGCTGCCTGTCCAACTGCAGCGATACCGCCGGCAATGCTGGTTGCTCAATCACAAGAAGCTTGCAGAAGAGACGCTCAAAGAGAAGCCAACAGTTAGCAGAGAGTCTGCAGAGTCTACCGGAGACTCAATTATGACAGCCCAAGAAAGAGTGAAAGCTTCGCAAATGCACTCAAAGAGAATCTTCTGAGACACTCCTTTGGAGCTTAGTCTCATGCAGACGCTTCCGGAGAGCGAGGAAGAGAGGCGTTTTGATTTCCGAGCAAAACATATAGAAAACTAAAAAACTTCAGACCAATGTCTGTTCGGTGTTCAGGCAGCTCAGATCTATCACTTCACTTATTATAACTCTTAACTGTTTTTGGTTCAGAATAGTTGTCCTAGTTTTGGATATGTCTAATGGGTTTTATGTTTTGACAAAGAAAATAATTTGGGATGCCTGTAATATCAAAAGAAGGCGTGGCAGACATAATCGGAATCAGTTTATTGATATAGATTGATCGATTTAGTCAATATTAGATATCCGATCATCGTGTGGAAAGTATGGAAAATTATAAAAATGTTGCCCAGAATTCGAGTCTTAGTAGACCTATTTTGAATTCTAGAAACAGTAGATAAAATAGACTCAAAGCAGAATGGGCATATCCTGCTGCTCGCCGAGAGCAGGCTAGGAGAGGACAGGACAGATTATTGGGGATTCATCCAAGGAAACCAGGGAAAAACCTGGCCGAGCACAGCCAATCGCTGAAGGCGTCGCTCACTCAACTCGGGCCGAAAAACCACTCAGAGACTCGGAGAGTGCGAATCGAGTGGATTGGCGATTTGATTACCCGTTGAGCGATTTGATTTGAGTGCTTGCTTATCAGTCGTGCCGAGAGAACGCGGAGAGCGGAGAGCCGGTGCCGGTGTCGATGAGAGTGAGAACGTGGACGTGAGCGGAAGGGACACAGGCGCAGGCAGCGATCGCTGGTAGCGCAAGAGAGACGGGGAGCGAGAGAGAGAGAGAGAGAGAGAGCGCGTGCTCTACCTGTAGCCCAGCTGAGCGCAGCTCAAGCTCAGCCAGGTGTTGCCCGACCGCGGGAGAGCCGAGTGACTGACGAGAGAGAGAGGGAGCACCGAGTACGAGCGCGCGTTTGGCTGAAGGTACAAAACACGAAGGTTTAGGACGAAGGGACTCATTCTTGTGCAAGGTGTCAAGCGATCCACTTGGGCAGCAGCAACAACAACAACAGCGTCAACAACAACAACAACAACTCGAAGCTTTTCTTCAGATTTTTTTTTTTTTGGGGAAAACCGTGTATTTTTTTTGTGAAAAGTGAAAAGCGAGCCGATCGTGGAAATGTCGAGCGTGTTGCACAATCCGAGCTCCGACAACGTGCAGCCGTCGAGTGCGGCCGAACTGTTTGCCACCGCCATCGGTGGCGCCTCCAAAATGTCCCGTTACCAGCACATAATGCCCGCACCGGAGCACCTATCGAATCCCAATCCGCTGGCAATGAAGACGCGCAAGTACACGCCGCGTGGCATGGCCCTGGCAGCTGCCTCGGCGTGTGGTAACAGCAACTCCGGCAGCGCCTCCTCGGGCGGCAGTGCGCCCTTCCAGGTCGACCAGACACAGTCGGTGCAGCGCCGCAACGCCCGGGAGCGCAACCGTGTCAAGCAGGTGAACAACAGCTTCGCCCGGCTCCGACAGCACATACCGCAGACCATCATTGCGGACCTAACCAAGGGCGGCGGACGCGGTCCGCACAAGAAGATCTCCAAGGTGGACACACTACGCATTGCCGTCGAGTACATAAGGCGGCTGCAGGATCTGGTCGAGGACATGAACAGCGGCTCTGGCAGCAGCAACGGCCAGGATAGGACCAGCTCCAGCAACAACAACAGCAATGCGGCACAGTTGAATTTCTGCCTCGACGAGAGCAGCAGCCACAGCTCCAGCTCCAGCATCAGCTCCAACTACAGCAACCAGCAGCTAGCACAGAACCTCTACTACAGCAGTGCCGTGCTGACCACGTCCACGGCCACGCCCCTGCAGCAGCAGCAGCAACTGCAGCGCCAACAGTTCCCCAACCATCCGCTGACCCCGCTCACGCTCAATGGCAACACACAGAACCAAATGGCGGCCAGTAGCGGGCACGCTGCCAATCCCAACGTCGTCGGTGCCACCACCACCTGCCATTCGCCCACATCCTCGTACAACTCAAGCTTGTCCTACGATTCTGGCACCTACGAGGCGGTGCCGCAGCAGATGTCGCCGCCGATCTCTGGCTCATCGGGCCTGGATGCCCAGCTGCAGCTCAAGTTCGAGACCTACGAGCACTTCCAGCTGGACGAGGAGGACTGCACGCCCGACGACGATGACATACTCGACTACATATCCCTGTGGCAGGATCAGTAACAGCGTCAGTTCACCCACACATGCTGCACCCACCTGCCACCTGCCACCTGCCACATTCCACCACATCCGAATCCGCAGCCGCATCCGCCGCCTCCGTTGCCGCCAGCTGTTTTCAGTTCTAGTCAAATTTTTTTTAGTTTAACCAAGTGCCTCACAACGTACGATTAGCTAGCTCCTAGACCTCGACATAGACTTAGACCTAGACCTAGACCTAGACCTAGGTTAATTTAATTAAATTTTTTTTCATAACTTTAAAATATTATTATATAATTATATTATTTTTTTTTTTTTTTACATAAATGATATAAGTAAAACTTAAAGCCAGTAAAAAGTCCAGTTAATATTTGTAGGATTTCAATTGTTGTTAACAATGTAAAAAAAACAAATAATAAAAGGCATAAAAAGAAAATTGACTTGACTCTTCCATGCGGGTTGCCACTTGCCACATGCCACATGCCACTTGCCACTTGCCATTTGGTCGGCAGCTGCTTCAGCTTTAGGGGCCACCATGTGGCAAGTTCTGCGGGCAGCACCCTCAGACCGCCAACGTCCCGCGCGCCCTTGTTGCTGTCTTTGGGGCTTTGCCTCCCCTTTTGACTTTTAGCTGTGGGCGTGGTCCGCCAAGTCCTCGATTGGTCTCAACTGCCACAGCGCCACGCGTGCTGCACACAAGCCTAGCGGATCGGGGACAAGTACGGGGAAATCTTATCGCAGACTAAGCAAATATTTTCGACCTGAGAGAATTTCCATAGAATTAGCACAATTCGATTCTAAAAACGGAAATAGGCAGCGCTCAGGAAATGCCGAAATGGAATCCAATAGCTCAAATTTTAAGATCAGATCGGTTCGAGTTCGAGTTCCGCTTAGCAACTGTCAAATAGTTTAAGGAGCTTAGAATTTGGGTTTATGGGATTACAGATTTGAAAAAGTATCTGGTAAATGGACAATTGGACATCAATTGGACAAAAATTCATGAGAAAAGCTAGTTAAAATTTAAATAAAAATCCTTAATATTCCCCATAGAAATTGCACGTTTTCGGTAACTTCCATGTTTATGATTCGATCGTTTTGAAATTTTCAATATAGCTTTATGATTTAGTTAGAATTATAAAATCCATCAATTCAAATCAGTATGTTAAGCACTGTCGAATTTGTAGACTAAAGACTTAAAGACTTAAAGCAGAAATCGAACTATGTTTTCGGTGCTCCAATAATTGTTAGGGCTTACAGATATGCATCTCTTACGTAAATTACATAATTTTCGAATATATATATATTTGGAATAAAGAGCATTGCATTTTCGATTCCCTATTAAAAATGGGAGAAACTGGGGGGACTCCAACAACTTTGAAATCAGCTGTTGAAGCCAGATTTCCTATAGAAACGGCGTTTCCTTGCGCTGCTCTACGAACTGAAATCCTTTTTAAAATCTTCAAAAGCGGAGCGAGTGGACGCGCCCTTCCCACGCCGAGGGGAACAATAAATCACTTTGCATTATAAAAAACAAAACAAACTCAGACTATATTTTGACACATTAAAGAGGCAATAGAACAATGAGAACCAAAGGCTGCCCCCGAGTGAAAACCATTGTCCAAATCAAGAACTGGGTCGGAATCGGGGTCGCGGCCGGGGTCGGGGTCGGGGCAGGAGTCTGATAGGGATACGGAGACGGATGGAGAGATGCTCCAGTTGTGGAAAAGTGGAAAAGTGAAAACCTGCCCGGAGAATGTGTTTGCTTTTGCTATTCTTTCAATGTCAACGCTGACACTTGACAACTCAATGCGATTGTCTCTTGATGTCTATATAAAAGGGAGAAGGACTACGACCGAGACAGGGATTGGGATTGGGATTGGGACTGGGACTGAGACTGGGAATGGGAATGCTCTGGCTACCGCTATGATAATAGTAGGCAAGGATTAGAAGGGCATTGAAAACGACAGCGCCGGAAGAACTTTCACCTTTTGCTCCTTTGGCCCTGACAAAAGAAATGAGCATTTGATAAACCCAACTGACAAAGTTCGTATTGTTTTCCCTCGAGGGCCCAACACATTCCGGGACATGGCGTGGGGTAGGGCTTGGGGTCTTGGAAAGCAGCTGCCATAACAACGTCTTTATAAATATGTTGCTCCTTTTTAATAGATTTCTTGGCGCGCCACACGGGCAACTTTGTGTGCTCAAGAAGTTCGGGGTTTTGAGAGTTTTGAGAGTTTTGAGGGACAAACGCGCCGCCGTCGCATCAATCAGGCCAACAAATTTGTCCAAATTATGGGTTATAGGGCGCACTCTATGCTAAGGATCCACAGATTGATGGCACATATTAACTGCAGTATGTGCATGTGCAGGGCCCAGCTGTTTCCCAAGACCAACGGAAACAGGACAGGGCAGAAGGGCAGAAGTGTATGGCCTCAAAGATACCCTGCACTCAAGAGATAGAGAGAGAGAGCTCTCTTTTTAGCGGGCGTAACTCTGAAGTTTCTTGAGCAAATTTAAAGAAATTTGGAGAATTCACTTGAAACATAATATACGTTTTGTGTGTTAATTTTCAGAATTATTATTTCAACGGCGTGGCAACCATGAGATCTTTCCCTCTCAGATCAATACTTGGCACAGCTTTTGAAGCCAAGCCATTTCTTTCAATACAAACTGAGGGTTCTAAGGTGCCTTTCCAGCTGCGATAACTTCTTATGTCAATCACTTTAATATACCCTTCTTCTTTGAGCCTAAGACCTCACTACAGGGTATTAAAAACCCGAAAAAACAAGGAACTTTGTGGCGCGGGCGTGCTGTTGCCTTGTGTAGAGGAGCCATAATTCAGCTCTTTAAGAAGTTGTTACTTTAAACATTTATTTTTACACCTAAGGCGTGATGCGAACACCGTGATAGGCCCCAGAAACAACAACAACAAGAAAAGGAACCCAACCAAAATCGATGGCAAAGCCGAAACGCAATCAAAAACCGCTTTATGGGGGCCAAAAGGAGTTTTATTTGAATTTCAATAAGGCACAGTTTGGGCTTAGGCCCCGATTATCGGGCTAGTGCGGGAGGCTCTCGGTCTGTCTGTCGGTTGATCGGCGGATCGGCGGATCGGAGGATCGGAGGATCGGTGTTTGGGCTCCTCGCCTGAGTTCATTATCCTGTTATGTGCATAGGGCGGCGTTTTTTGCTTTCATCTCAAACACACGCAACATTTGAACGGGGCGTTATTAATTAGCGTTATGAATTATTGATGGGCTCAGGCTGTGCCCCCGCGCGCCGGCCCCGTCCGGAGTGCCCACCAAAGCGCGGCTGAGCAATTTTGATAGTGCCCAAGCGCCAATCGGCAATCGACAATCGCTCGACAATCGCCCGACAATCGCCGGACAATCGACGACTATTTGCCAAGTGCGTGGAGCATGGAGCATGGAGCATGGAGCATGGAGCAAGTCCTCAAAAGCCCTGATATCTTCATCTGGCCTGCAACGTGTGCAGCGGGCGCTTTGCTGCACACCAAACTTGAGTTGAAGAATTGAGTCGAGTTCAGATCGGTCGAGTTGAGGATGCATAAATCCTGAGCCCACCGCACGTATATCATACGCGGAGCAACTGAGAGGGCGAGAGAGATCCGGAAAGAGAGGCAGAGCACTGGGTAGTTGGTAGATGGGAATTCAGAGAAGATATGTTCCAATTAGCGAAGCCAAATGCGACAGCTACTCAAGATCTCAAGGTCCGGAACAAGTCTGCGACAAGTCAGAGACAGTTAACCCACTACAGCCGCGTGGGGCCACAAAGGGACAAGCGAAATTTTTACCGAAACTGTTGTGAAATATTATGGATTGACATTTACTCAATTGTATTACGTTAATAATCATGAGATTTTAGCGTTCCGGAAAACTCCACTTTAATTTAAACAACTTACCCAACCAGCTGAGCTCCGTTGACAGAAATCCAATTTTTACAAAATTTGGTACAATTCAAATTAGTTATTCCGAAATAATATCTGCACAAGAGTAGATCTGATAGTTTACTAAATAATATATAATAATAATATTTAATAATATAATATTTAATAATAAGAATAATAAGGAAGGAATATTTTGAAGCTTATAACTAATTTATATTTCATTACTGCTGAAAAAACGAATATTTCTAATCTTTTCCGAAAAAAATCCATAAAAGTCATTCGTTTTGTCCTGCCAGCTCTCAAGATATTTTCGGAGAGCAGTACTTGAATCAGACTGTTATAAACGGAATTTTAAAGAACAAAATTGATAATTTCCCCAAATTAAAAAACCTATAGATGTTATGAAAATTCTTAAAAAACTTCGTCTTATTTTGTTTATTGTATAAAAATTATATAGTTCGGGAAGAGTATGAAAACATGCTTTGGTGTATTATATATCAAATAAGCTTAATAAAAAGGTTTATTAAAATTGTTTGACAAATCTTAAAATTGACAGAGAAAAGTTCTTGTATCAATCAGTAAATGGAGAATTTCGGTTCCGAAAATTTATAACAAAGATAGACGAGAGATATAAAGAATTAAAGATATCTAAAAATAAGAGCAACAGCAGCAACTACTGATCTTTCAGAATAGTAGGACATATAAAATTGTGCACTAGAGGGTTAAGCGCAGAGCAGTGCCCACAGAGCGGTACCTCAGAGAAGTAGCCAGGCAAAAGTTATTCGAGTTGTCATATTAGGTTGTGATAAATGTAGTTACAGACCCGATGTGATAACTTCTGCAGCGCCACGGCGCTTAGGATTCCAACTAACCTAACGCATTCGACGAAGACTCAAAGTCAGTCCCAGTCCCAGTCCCAGTCCCAGTCCCAGTTCCAGTCTCGGTCACAGTCTCGTCACCATCATCATCTCTTTGAGGATTTGTCCCGCCCTGCCCTGCCTTGCCTCTCCAGCCTTTGGTTCGACCTCGCATTATCACTATATTCAGCATTCAAAGCATTTTTATGACTTCTGGAAAATTCGTAAAGTCGTATTTGTCTGCCCGACTGTTGCCTTTTTACGACTTGTCACCTGACCCTGACTCGCCAATTGCCCAGCACTGCACCCATTTACCGGGCTGGGAAAAACCCAGTGTAACCCAGGCGCAACTCAGGTCGCACCGACTATTTCTATTTCTATTCTATTTCTATTTCGGGCGCCTCTAAAATTCGACCTGTTCGCGGACTGTTTCGAACGGATCTTGGGATTATTGCTAATGTAATTTACTTAGAAAATAATAGATAACACCAGCTTTTAGTTATATGAGAGCTATTGGATAAAGTGATTCGAACGTCATGGAATTTGGTGCCGCAATTCAAAATTATGTAAACATTACATCCGAAAGCTAGTCCGATTCGGCCAATTCCCACTAATGTCCAGCATCCTTTCAAAAGAAGGCTGTGTACCAAGTTTGGTGACGATAACTCAAGAACTGAGAGACTGGTTTGCCCACATACAAAAGAGCAGAAGGATAGACAGAAGAATCCAATTCTTTTTTGCTCATGAGCAAACTAGAGGTGACTTTTGGGGGTCCATGGCGCTTTTTGACAAAATACAAACTTTCCTTCGAATAGTATAAAAATTTATATATGAAACGTATTTATACCCTCAACCTATTGACTATAGACGGAATGGCATCGGAGAAGCTGAGTTTTTATAGATAAAATCATCACAAGGATCTCGACTGTCAGAATTGTTTTTCAAAATTTTAGTGATTTGCATGCGGTTTTCCATTTTATCCTCATTTTCCTACTAAAGATTTTCACAAATTAGGCAAATAGTTGCAAGGCGCAGCGCATATCTGTGGGTTTTATCTGCCATGGATTAGGCAGGACTACTTAGGCTCAGCCGCAGGGATTAGAGCTGTTCTACCTCTCTCTCCACTTGTCGATTGACCTCCGAACAGCGACCACCGACGTTGGCCCAACGAGGCGATCTTAATTAAGGTCTTAAGCAATTATATATATTTTTCCAGGCTGTTTTTCCAGATCTAATCGCAGAGTACCGCCTGTGGGCGGTGTTAAGGAAAACAGTGGAAACTAGCTACTGGGCGTGGCCAGTTTTGGCGCTGCGAAAACAAAAAAAAAAAATAAAATGTCAAGTGGAATTCTTTCCCTTCTTTCTGTTTTTTTTTTTCGGGCATCTCCAATTGCCCCGCACTTGAGAGCTAAATGCGATTTTACTATGAACCATGACAAAGATCGGCGAATTTTGACATTGCCACACGTGCCCCAGTGGCAATTGCAGGTCCGATTTCCAGAGGCTGCGTCCACTTGGCAGATGCCTCTTGCGGCCTCAAAGCGCTGGGCACGTAGCATCCGAGGCGCGCCTAGGCCAGAGGCAGAGGCAGGAGCAGGGGCAGGAGCAGGGGCAGGGGCTGTTGCTTGGGCTGGGGCAGGGGTTATGACGGGGCAAGGCTGTCTTTCGTTTCGTATTTTTTTTTTTTTTTTGCAACGATCTCACATTGAAATTCCGAAACACGTACTGAGGACCGTCTGAGATGTTCTTTGATGGATTATATGGATTTTGCTCATAAATGTGAAGTAAGGCGAAAAATTAATAACGCATCGCGGCAAAATAGTTTTGAAGTTTTACAGCGCATCATATAGCTAGCCCCCCTCCCCCCTCCCCGTTCCCCTGTCCCCCTCTGCTCCTCTGCCCCTCTCCGTGCTCATACACACACTCTAGAGTCGCTGCCTCTGTCTCTGAGGCAGTGTCATCAATCTGCGGTGGCAGCGTCGGCGGCGTTGGTGACGCTGCATCAAGTTTGACAAACACTCCGATTACTGCTCTGGCCAGGAGCAGGACGACGAGGAGGCGGCGAAGGCGGCGGAGAGGGAGCATGAACCGGAGGGGAGTTAGGAGGAGCACAGTGGGTACTAAGGGTAACTATATGGTGAGTGGTGGGGCATGTGTATATTTGCATACAGATCGCCAAGCAGCAAATGCAACGCATTTGCTATAATACCCTGTAAAGCAACAATGAGGTAGCTTGTTACCAAAATGATAATAAATAGAAAATATTCTAAAGAAATTTATATATACATATAGTGGAAATCGTAGAAAACAATTGTTCCATTTGCTTTCCATATCAATTTATTTTCACTTTAAGAAGTATCTTTTGGTCGAGCACGCTACTGTTTGGCCCATTTGTTGTTGTTTTCGCCAGCCTCTTGCCTTTGCCCCAAAGGGGCCAAAATGGGCGGACAGAGCTGAACTGATCGATCGATTGTTGTTGTCTGTTTTGGGTTTTCGCGTCTTTTTTTGGGTCTTGCGCTTTGGGTTTCGGTTGGGTTGGGACACTTGGGAGCTTGGGAAGCTTGGGAAGCTGAGACCTGAGTCCCGGGCCATAAATCATGCGGTGTAATTACCCGTTGGCGCAGGATGCAACGCATAAGCCACGCGCAGCCCAAAGTCTCCGCTCGGCTGGGTTCAAGAGTTTATCGCGCGGGTCTCCCGATTGTTGGCGCTTCTTGTAATCCTTTGGCTGCGACTCTCTTACATATTCGAAGAGGTTTATTTGGCTTTCGATCTTTTTGAGGTTTTAGCTTCCTTTTGTTCATTTTTGTTGGGTTAAGGAAAGGATTGCGCCATGCGATGACCAAACAGTTTAACAGCTCTGAAGTGCCCACAGCCTGCCTATGTCTATATTTGCCTTGATAGCCATGCTGCATGGCATGTCCTCAGATGACAGCCCGTAACCAAACATAACATCACATAAAATAACAAAATATCCTTGAGGACGCGCCAGCTATTGATCCTTATGAAACGGCCACACTTAAGAGTAGCCCGTCTGAGGCAAATATTTTGAATAGACTCGATTGTGTTGAGCCATAGATGGACACAAGATACATGTGTCAATGGCGCTGCGACAGTTCCTGGAACTCTCTGCCCCTCAGCTAACCCATTCCCTCTATCCTGTTCGCGGCGTGCCTCACTTGAACCCGTCGATGTTCCAGCCTCGTCGAGGCAATCAGCGCCAGACAACCGCAAAAACCTCAAAGACCGATAAAATGTCTAATGAAATCGCGTCTATGACGGTTTCTAGCGAGGCGAAAGGGTATATGGGCCATGTGAGGCAATTTGTCACGGAGATGAAATAAATGCATAGAATTGGTGATCGTACAAAGGCCTCTTTGTGCCTTAAAAGAGCACAACTAATGACAAGGACATTGAATTTCCGAATACCAGTTGTTAAGGCGATAAACTGCTGTCGGAGCTCTAATAGAACCATCTAATAAAATACTCATAAAATTTAAGCGTAAGTTTGAAAGCGTAAATAGAACAGTTCTACAAAACTTCATTTCTCTCAGTTTATTATTTATCTTTTGATTGGGTTAATTCCATGGCTCTTCAAGCGCAGAGTATATTCCTCACACACACCCTCTAAACAAGCAACTAGTTGAAAGACTGATCTATTGGTTTATGACCATATCGCGCTATAAATACCCCCAGCATTATAATTAATAGTTGGTCCCCCTTCTAAATGAGCAATCGTTGCCACAAAGTGTGTACAAAAGTTTGCTCCAAGCCAATTGCAATTTCATTCCTGTTTTCCAGAACTAACAGAGGGTATTTTGGACTGGTCATGAAAGATGCTACACTCCAAAGGGAGCAACTTTGGGCTGAATAATTGGATAAAATAGACTTTATCAAGAATTAAACGGATTATTAATACAGACAAAAAATTAGACTGAAATGTGCACTTTTACAAAATCCAGGGTATCTAAATTTCGGCTTTGTGGCTCGCAGCTTGTTTTCACTTGATTTTTTTTAATACTTATCGCTTGCCTTGCCCACTTCCCGTACGGGTCTGGGTCCAAAAAGGCGCAGAAGAGCGGCAAGAGGAAGCAGACAACGCAATGCTGTCAGGTTTTGTCAATTATCAGGTGCATTGCGTTGCCTCTTGCTGCCGCGTTGCATGCATCCGCACAGCCTCTGTTGTTCGCCAGTCTTTCGTCTCCAGTCTCAGTCTCAGTCTCAGTCTCCAGTCGCCAGCCGCCAGAGCCCCACTAGCTGCCCCAACAGTCCCCCATGCACCCAACTCTCGAACTGTGTCTGCTTTAGGCGTGCGAAATTTTCATTCATAAATGCAACGAACTCATGTGGCAAGTTGTGTCGCGGGGCAGCCACAACTGGGGGACACATGAGGCAAGTGTCGACTCTGGATTCAAATGAGTTTCGTATGAGTTTTGTGTGAGTCTTGTATGAGCTGGCGCCTTGCAGCGCAACGGATTGTGCCCATTGTTGGACGTGTTGCACGTGTTGCAAGTCCGGCAAGGTTGTTGCAACGCCCCACTGTAGTCAAATTAATTTCACATTTCGCATTTCTGCCTTTGTCCCACTGTGTAAATATTTGGATAACCCGTGGCCGGTTGGCCAGTTGGTCCAGTTAGTTCTGGTCTGCAAGGTCAAGTCCTTTGTGTCAAGTCCTGTGGCAGGACATCTGGTAGCCGCCAGCTGTAGAGCAAAACGCATTCGTTGCACAGTAGCCAAAGACAGTAGCCTTGTCCATGGGCCGTGGCGAATTTTTATAGCGCAAATCTGGGCACGCACTATGATCAGGCAGTGCCTGCGAGGGCATTGCTCGGGTCAGCTTGGCCATGTGAAAGCCAATAGCTTCGAGCGATCAGTCAGGACCAACAGTTTTTTTGCCATTCTATACATAGCATGGCTAATCCTGGCGAAGATGAACCCAACTGGCAAATGGTAAATGGCAAATGGCATGTGCCTCGAGGTTTCACCTTACACGGGGCACTGTTTCCGACCTATTGAATTTCGGGCAGCGTTTTTTCGCTTATCCCTTCTGAAATTCCTTTCTTTATTTTATTTTCTTACATTTAATTTTGCAATTTTTATTGTTGCATAATGGCCATGATCAAAAGGTAATTGAATTGCGGCCACCCAAAAACCAAATTGCAACATAATTTTGATTTGAATTTAATGACTTTATTTACCCAAGTCCAGAGACCAGTTCGAAATCGAAATCGACACTGATCCCTCCGACCGGACCCGGGCAACAGAGCCTGCGACTGGACCACAATCTGAGCCCTCGACCTGCGCGCGCAGGGCAGCTGTTCCAGGAGCTCTTCGGGCTGCGTGATCTTTCGTTCAGACAATTGAAATTGTTCGTTTCGAAAATTGCATTTTAATCAAGTCTAATTAAAATGAGTTTAGCGCTCCCTGCGCTGTGGGGTCCCGAGTCCGGAGTCCCGACTTAATAAGTTTTTAACTAGCGCCAGTTCCGTCAGTTCCGTCAGTTCCGTCAGTTCCGCCAGTTCACAGACAACCAGTTGAAATGAAGTTATCAACACTTTGCCGGAATTGACCCAGTTCCCCTGCTCCCACCTTCCAGCCTCAGCATCAGCATCAGCATCAGCCTCAGCCTTAGCCTCTGAAGCGGTTCCCGACGATTCCTCACTCATCACGCATGTTAAGTCAATCAATAATCGCGCTGGCATCCAAAATAGCAGACTCGCACGCAAATAGGCGGCACAGCCTGAGACCCCCGGTCTGAGACTTGCGATCCGACAGGAGAGACCTGTGATGAGGCCTCTTTACCCAGAGACAAAAACGCAAAAGGCGTGTGGCCCAGACTCGATATCACTCAGTGAAAGTCTGACACGCGCCAAGCTCCCCTGCCCTGAAGTTCCCCTGAAGTCGAAGGAACTGAATCAATTTTCAACTTAATCTGCGCAGTTTTGCCCATAATTAGGACAAGTTCCAATCAAAACCCGCCAAAGTAACCTCAACTTTCCCAAGGCATAATGAAATTTCAAAGAATCGAGTTTTGAAAAATGTCTCTATGATTTATGTAGAGCTCTACTAGCTCTCCTAGCTTTTCCAGCTGCTCCTTAGCGTAGGACGAGTGCCAAGTCCTTGAGCTCATTAGAACACTTAAATGGCAATTAAAGCCAACGACACGTTCCAGCACTTTGCCAACAGTCCCAAGCTGCAGGGCCTCGGGATATGCCCAGGCCCTGGGTAGAACCAGGTCCCGGGAGGGGCAGGGAGCTGCGCTGGCCATAAAGATCAGAACTGCAGATAGTCGGTGTAAATTTCCACAAACTGCGATGACCAAACACAAAACAATGAAGGCCCCGGGAAAAAACACACGTCAGCAGAGAAGAAGAAGAAATATGAAATTATTAAAACGACGCCACAGGATAACGCGTCCTGAGATAAAGGAAACGCTGAGAAATGCGCAATAATCATAAAAACGAAATAGAAAACGAAAAAGAAGAGGAGGACGACGAAATATTTCTAACTTTTGAGGCATCTTTTGATAGAAATTAATGCGCTATTAACGACCGCAGGATCAGAAACCCTCCTCAGCTACACACACACACACACACACACACACACACACACACACACACTCTACCAGGACAGTCTACAGGCTGGAAAATGCATTGTCATGTTCTGGCTGGAAACCGAGCCCTCAGAGGAGACCGAGGAGCACTCCGCGTTGCGCTAAGTAAGTCATAAATTTCATTGACTTTATCCTGACTGACCATCAATTTTTCATATTTAAAGTCCTTTGTTCGCGTGGGCGCTGTCTTTAATCCTTTCGCCTTGCCTTACCAAACATGCGGGGCATATTACTTACACCGCTCCCCAAAACCCCTACTAACCTCATAGAATCCCAGTTGCAATTGTCACTTTTCGGTGGAATTAACTTACATAAATCGTTGGGAACTCAGGTCCGATTCCAAGTCAATTGATACTTATCATTGGAGTGCCAGAATTCCAGATTTTGTAATTGAGCATTAGATCATAAACGTTCCTTCGCCCCGATCCACTGTGTGGTCTTCCCTGGTCATGTGGGTGCTCCTCGTGGCTGTGGGGCTGGGGGAGACAAGCGGCTTACGAGTTACGCTCACAAGTTGATCCTTAATAATAGCTGAGAGCTCTGAGTTGTGAGTGCCCTCACTTGGCTTGGAGAGGTCTAAGACCCTTAACGAGGACAAAACTTTAAGCTGAAATTGTGTGAGCTCCTTTGGACCTCCCCTCCCCAGGTTCCCAAATTCTATTCACATAATATTATTCCCGAGATCTTGACTTTCTACGTTTGTTTCTTTCCTTCTGTTTTCCATTTCTTCTATGTTCCAATTGTTCCAATTTCAGTATTAAAATGTATTTTAGTAATTCCTTCCATATATGCATTTCCATATTGGTATTCTTGTTCTCCAATACTTATACCTGTATTTATCTGTTTCACTTCCAATGTTCCTATTCGAATGTGCACATCAATATATGCCCACTTGTTCCAATTCATATTTTCCTATCCTTCTCCTATTCTATAGACTCTATTCTAGTTGACATGTTGCCAATGCGAATATTTCTATGGCTTGCTCCACATTTCCTTGTTCCATTTCCATGTTTCTATTGCAAAGCTCCTCTACCCACTATCATTTCTCCGTTTAAGGTTTGGGTTTCAGTTTGAATTCCCTAAACTCTGCTGCTCTTTCAGTTCGGTGACTTTGCTTGAGAAGAATGGCGCGCCTGACGCGGGATTGAGCAATGGCTCTACCAATACCATTAAGAAACCCTCGAGCGCTTTGAGGATGAGGTTGAGGGGGGGATAGGCATGGGAATGGGGCATGGGCATGGGGCATATGCGGTGGCGTGAATGGAGAGCGTAGCCAAGTCAAGTCAAGTCGAGTGTCGAGTGTCGAGTCAAGGGGTAATATGGTTCAACACCAATTTAGACACTTCATGCATCTTGTTAGCTGCAGTTCCAGTTCCAGAGTCCCAGTGCCCAGTGCCCAGTGCCCAGTTGGAGTGTCCAGAGAACCCAGAGCTGAGGCAAGAAGTAATGTGATACGTGCGCCTGAGGGCAACGAGGGGCCACAAAGGGCAGCTCAACGTATTGATTTCAATATTAATCGGCTGCACTTTGGCGTATATCACCAGATTCAGATACAGATACAGATACAGATACAGCTACAGCTACAAGTTGCAAGTTGCCAGAGATGTACGATTCCCTGGTGTCTCGTGAATCTTTGGTTCTTTGGATCTTTGAGTCCTTGTGTAATGGTGCCCGGCCGCTTTGTCTTATAATTGGATTTAGATTAATTGCATCTGCTTCGGAAACGATACAAAAAACGCGCATGAAAAATTACATCAAAAAAGGAGCAGAAAAAATGTTTTCCGAAGAAATTTAAATTGTAACAGAGACAACAGTGAGGAGTGGGATACTATAGAGCGAGGGAGGGGAAGGAGAAGACAGATATATCGATAGATAGGTTCGGCGAACTGCAGACCGAGGGCTACTCCTGCTGCGAACCGCGCATCAATATGGACCGCAAATTCATTAGCTTTGTTTGTTTGTTTTCCCAAAAGGAAAACAGGACAGGACTCCTGTGCAGGGACTCCTCCTCCACCTCTGTTCCCCCCCAGAGCGGCGGATGCCAAAAATATTTTCATCGTTTGTTTTGCATAATTTTGTAGCAAGTCAACGGGAGATCATCCACAATTAGTGCCAGATCAATCTGAGCCTGCGCTCGGCTCTCTGGGGATACCACTCGGGGATCGGGGATCGGGCATCGGGAATCGGGCAACAGGGATCGGGGCTGGGTCTCAACTTACCTGTTCTGTTGCTGTTCGCCTCAGACATGTTACTTTTAATGATAATTGCTCCTCAGCCACAACTCACATTTCTCAACGTGATAAATACGATTCGCGCGCTACGCGACCATCAACAAGATCTGCATCGAGATTCGCATTCGCATTCACATTCACATTCAGATTCAGATTCAGATTCAGATTGAGATTCACATTCATATTCGTATTCACATTCGCATCCCATTCACATTGACATCCATTTCAGTAGACTGTCAACACGTTGGGCTTTTAGGGATTCAGTTTCGGATGCCCTCAGCCTCATTTCTCTGGGATTTTTTTTCAAGTTTCTTTCCAAAGTGAAATCAATTGGAAACTGAATGGAACTTCAGATGCAAATGAATCCTACGACAGCAGGTAATTGGTTAATATTTAAGCATCAAAATATTTAAGGTTTATGGTGAGTGGAAATTTGCTGCGAGGGTTGCATCTTATATATCTGATTTTGACTTTGGTTTAAATGGAGACAAGTTGGGGGAGCAACAAAACTAGACTTAAAACAAGTAAGAAAGGGTTATCTACGGCACACCGAAGGTTTCCTATTCTTCTCTAAATTACAACGCCCAAATTTCGATGTAATTCTTGAATATTGGAGACTTTTGAAAAAATTCTATATAAAATGGTTAATAAGAAATGAGTTCTATAATATAGTTTGCAAAATAAGGTATTGGTTATATAACAGTTATATTACATAGTACAGCAATCCAATCCTTATGAAATTCGGTTGGTTGCTGGATAGAAACCAATCTTAAGGGTGTATAAAATTTCAATCTAATATGTCAAAAGACATGGGAAATATTGGGAAAAGCGATTTTTTGTTTTATGGCAACTACATGAAATAGAAGTGCGATCTTTATGAAACCTGGTGGTGCGGTAGATAATAGCTATAAGATATAGTGGTCCGATCCGGCCGGTTCTGACCAATGTACTGACGGATAACAAAAGGAGCTTATGGATATTATACTATAGACTTCTTTGCGGAGAGACAGGCGGATGTGACCCAACCGTTTTCTTTTGTCATCCGGACTAGTCTGAAGATAAGTTTTGGGGGTCTTCGAAGCTTCGATCTATGCATTTCAGTCTCTCGGGGAAAGTGAATATTCTATTTTCTTCGAAAAGAATATAACCAAAATATTCTAGCTAGGCATTTTAAAAGCAACCCTCGCAGTGCACAAACTCTTCCCGCTTTCCCTTGCCTCAGTCCTGACCTGTCCAATAAAGTATCGCCACGTCTGTTGGCTCCCTGAAAGGCCCCCAAACATGTCGCATAAAGCTGGGCATAAGCGGAGAAGCTGCCACAATTTGTCTTTATGGCAAAAAGGGGCCCAAAGCGCTTTCGGTGCAGTCTCCTAAGCTGCCCCCTTCACCCCTTCCTCTTCCTACCTCTCTGCAACTGGTGGTGCCTTTGCCTTTGTGATCATAAACCATTTAAACATTTTCAACTTGTTAGCAATTAATTAAATAGATCGGCCCGTGGCAACGGCTTGGGTTGAGCTCTTCAGTCTTCCAGCTTCAGTCTACAGTCTGCAGTCTGCAGTCTACAGTTTTCAGTCTTTAGTCTTCAGTCTTTGGGCCGCAGTCTGTCATTATTCTTACGGCCACTTGGGCCACTCGACACAAAGTGTCCCCAACGCTGGCCGCCGCGCCCTCTGCTTCGGGTCGGGATCCTCGTTCTAGCTGCTGCGTTAATTACGAACAGCCGCATTCAATTTTTATGGAGGACACACGCCCCATTCGCGGGGCATTTGCATGCCTGGGCCTCTCGCCCGGCGATCTGGCAACGCTGCGGTGCGCTTCAAACGCAACCGCTGAGGCTGTTAAAGGCTGCCCCCTGGCAGGGTCGGACACGGTATGGGGCATGGGGGCATGGGGGCACGACGGGCATCGGGGCAGCTCGTAACTCGGCTTTGGGCAGCGCGTTGTCTGCCAGTCTGAAATTTATTTCGCTGTTTTTGCAATTTAAGGTAATTATTATGTACCTTTGGGGTAATTTTAACACCTCGACACCATCGACAAATATCATCTTCGGAACGTGCACCGCCCCGCACCGCACCGCACCACATCACACCGGTCGTACTTCAGAAGTAGCTGCGCCTTTCATATCAACCAGCCGAAATCACAACAACACCAACAACCGCAACAACACCAACAACCGCAACAACAACGACAAACGTTTCTTAGAAGCGCAAAGCTTTCAACACCTTCGATGCGTGCCCAGGAACAGGCTTCGGCCAGGTTAAGTCCCCCCTCGCAAGCCCGCCTCGCGGCCCCGAACCGCCAACACCTGCCCCCTGCACCCTCAGCTCATGCCAACCCCTGACTTTGCAGTTATTTTTCACACCTCGACAACATATTTTAATACACTTGCATCGAGCACCTCGAACACTCTGCCAATGTTGCCGACTTTCTTAGGCTCCGAAATGATCTCAGCTTTCCGTTTGTTTAGCCTCGGGAAACTTCACCTAGATACTGTCTTTGGCGTAATACTTATGCTATGAACTACAAATAAGTATCCCTTCCTATCGAATTCATTATGCTTATCAATAAGTCTTGAAATCTTAAGCTCAAATTTGCACTCGTAAGGCTCCCACGTTTACTTGTTGAATCCTAGGATTTCCCCTCAAACAGCCTTCCCGCAAAAAATCAAGCTTAAACTGAACTATTGTGGAATATAAATGAATCTACATTTTATTCCAGGTTCCATAGGATGCGTGTCTCCGAATGGTTCTTTTGAAAGGCAAAGCATTCTCCAAAGAAGAGGCGAAAATCTGATTACCTGAAGATGATTCCTTAAGTTGATTTTGTCAGAGCTTAGTCTCGGATTTGGTTAGGGTATTGCAGCTTTTGTGTCCGAATATCAAGCCAAATCATATTGTTGTTGCATTTTCGCACTTTGCGGCGTATTCGGTTACAACAACAATAAGAAGCCGCCGCCGACTGCCGATTGCCGCGTTTTAATAACCGTTGCGGCGGCTCCTGCTGCTGTTGGAGCAGCGTTTGGCCAGCGCTGGAGGGATGCGGCGTGGTGCGGCGGGGAGAGCGGACCGAGTGCGTCTGCCTGTTATCTCACTCAGCTCATCGGTTGGTCGGAGACGGAGACGGAGTCGGAGTCGGAGTCGATGGCGGTGGCGGTAGCTTTGGAGTCAGGAGAAGTCAGGAGGAGTCGCATATCCTGCCGGGATGGGGCTGTCAGCACATTTGGGCTCCAGCGCGATTATCGGCGAGTGGCGTGCGTGTAAATTACCGTTATTAGGTGCGATCGTGCGAATTTCACAAGACTCGATCCGCACTTAAATCAAAATCCAAAGCCAAAACCCAGACCCAGACCCAAACCCAAGCCCAGGCCCAGGCCCCAACCAACAGACCCCGCATATGCAGCTGGCTGTCGTCAGCTCACTTTCATTAACAAAATCAGGCGAAAGTGTTGACAATTTCCGCCAGATTGTCGGATTGTCGGGTTGTCAGATTGCCCGGAACACCCATAAAAAGTCAAATTAATGCGTTGACAACCCGCAAAGACAAGCGATAAGCGATAAACGATAAGCCCTGCGACGACCTAAGACCTGACAGATTTCACGCTTACGATATCGCCCCGACACCCGACACCCGCCACTCGCCACTGGCCACTGTACACTGGACACCCGATCCAACTGTTAACTGTTTAACTGTTAACTCTGACCTCCTACATCACGTTTTACACTTGTCCCCGGTCGTACGTGAGACAGTTCAGAGTTGCGATTACGATTACGACTACGTTCCCCGAGGCAGCGCTACAGTAGCCACTGCTTCAGTTCTTGCGCTGAATTCCAATTAGGCCTAATGGATCGGGAGGCACATAAAGTGCGTAATTAATTGTCAAATCGACGTCGGATTTTGAGCAATCTCTATGAAGAAATCCAATGGATTCTCCCTCGGTCGTGGCTTCCGTTTCACGTAGCCTTTAGCAGCCTGCCAAAGGACACCAGAGTCGTCCTGCCGCAGCATCAACGCAATTCCTAGAAAAACTGCAGAAGATTCTGTCTTTGAGATCACAGAGGCCTATGCTAACCTACCCAACGCACTGCAGACTAATCCAATTTTGGGAAATTATCAGCTGGTAGTCAAACCCAGTCTTCAGAACAAAACAAATCTATTCTCCAAAGATTTGTATGCTGATGCTCATCACAGAAACGGAAAAGAGCTAACATTTTGGGATTTTCAATTTCAAAAATTTTCCAAAACAAAACAAAACAAAAAAATTTTTCACAATATGAATAAAATTTGAACGTGGAACGTATTGAAATCAAAAACCATGAACAAAATGGTATAACAAGTCGCAATCGGTGTAGTTTTGGCGGAATTATGAAATTTTGTATTTTGCCCCAAAAAGCAATTTATCACTTTACATGCTAAAATTTTACTCGATTTTGGGTCGATTTTTGGGTGAAAAATAAAACTCTTCTAATGAAGTTTTAAAATTGTTTTTTATGCTAATTTTGATCGCAGAAATGGAAAAATGCTAAAATTTTGAGTTTTTAATTTTCAAAATTTTTTCAATACACAGGGGGGACCCTTACCTCAAACTCCAAAAAATATCAAAAAAAAATTTTTTCACGATATGAATAAAGCTTGAATAAGGAACGAATTGGAATCAAAAACCATGAACAAAATGGTATAACAAGTCGAAACCGGTGCAGTTTAAAAACAGTTATGAGCCTTTGAAATATGCCCGCATATGTCGAAATTGGAGATCACATAACTTCCGTGCTTATGATCCGATTGCTCTGAAGTTAGGGTAGCATAATCATTACTATATGAATGAAAATTTGCGAAAGTTAGTTCAATAGTTCACTCCTCATAAAATAGTGCAGACGGACGGTATTTCATGCTGTTCCAATAGGAAAATGTCCTCACCTTTGACCTCTACCAACTGCACCCTGCATCATTCAAATTGGAATTCCCTTAGTTCAGCAAACTGAACGCTAGGGGGCGCTGCAGTGCCGCCATGTAATCCAATTGATTCCAATTGGCATGCAACTTGTGCCCTAGAAGACGCCAGGGGCGCAGGGCCTAGTCTATATATCGATATGCCGGCAGCCTGGCAACCCTGAGGATCCTGCCAGCGCTCCCGCTCGACTACCTGTTTCGCCCCGCCGACCGTAACAACCCCTAGCATTACAAGCAATTTAATTAATCAAATTGAACATTCTTCGGGCTAATTAAAATGCTACCAAAATATTTTCAACTATTTTCCAGCGGTTTTTCCTCATTTGGTGGGTGTGTTTGGAACAAAATGGGAAAAAAGAGTTGAAACGGGGTCTGCGTGGAGGGCGTGAAGGCGATGACGCAAAGGATTTGCCTCTGAATCGGGGCGCTGAGTAGATTAGAAATACATTAAAGAAAACCAAAGCGAAACTTTTAAAAAACGATTAAACATGATTTTGATAATGATTGTGCTCAGGGGCCAATGCGAGCCGCGGCACCACCATGCACCACCATGCACCACCACGCTGGACCACAATGCACCACAGCAAATTGTAGCCAAGCCAAGGCAATTGAGGCTGTTGCCAACGGCAGCTGCTTAAGGCTAATCAAGGTTTTATGCCCGATTTATGGGGCCCAATCTAGTTACAGTCCTCCAGAGCGGAGCAGGGACTGCGGAAGGTCGGCTGGGGGCGTGGGCAGGGGAGTGGGCCTGGCTGGTTAACGGTAATGCAATGCAATTACGAGCCCAGTCCAG
This sequence comes from Phorticella flavipennis, assembly GCA_037040045.1. Lineage (NCBI taxonomy): Eukaryota > Metazoa > Arthropoda > Insecta > Diptera > Drosophilidae > Phorticella > Phorticella flavipennis. The sequence continues at coordinate 99,375 of JBANCY010000008.1, forward strand.
GCCCCACTGGGTTCTCCGGCGACAACAATGTTGCCCAGCCATAACGAATTTATGATTTGAACCCCTTTTTTATGGGGGCCACTTCACTTGTTGCGGGCGTATAAATAGCCAGCGAAGCGCCAAGAGCAGATCAGACCAGAGTCCAGAACAGAACCGAACCAAACCGAACTGAGGATCGCAGAGGCCCAGACCGAGGCCTGTCAAGATCAGCGTCATCGGGCTGCAGCTTCGTGACAAAGCTCCAAGTCGGAGCTCAGAATGAGTTGCAGTTGGTTTGGGGGGCAGTTGGTTTGGCTGACGGACAGACAGACAGACAGACGGGCGGACGGGCGGACGGGTGGACGGGTGGACGGGTGGACGGGTGGACGGGTGGACAGACAGGCGGGCAGGCACGCGGCATACGCCGCCACTTGATATGCATGAGGAGGCACAGACTTGTGCGATTTGTTGTTGTCGCTGTTGTTGTTGGACTTATGTTAATCACCCCGATCGGAAGCACGTGTCAAATGCGGCAATGGGGCAACGCTTAATGCAAAAGAACAGTTGCGCTGTCCCAAGGCCAAGATTACAAAGACCCAGCCGAACCTTGAGTTGAGAACTGGGAAATGAGTCAAAGTTGTGGTCGAAACTTCTATGCCCTAATCAGGGGGACTAAAACTATATAGTTATCAACATTCTTTCAACTGTTTGGGGAGGGTGACTTTGGAAGAAGTTGACTGAGTTGTCAATGAGATGGTATTAGTGGAATCTTACGGATTCTCAGATATTCATATTGAGTAATGCCCATTCGACAAAATATATATCTGGAATATAATATGTGAAATAAAATTGCTTCAGATTTTGATACCTTTCAAATATTATTATGAAGTCAATTCAGTTCAAAATTGCAGCTAAATGGTGTTTGAACCCCAGACTTTCCGAAAAAGTAGGTTAGTTTTATGACGGCGCTATATAAAAATATTTGTTCCTCACTTCCTGGGTGTTTTCATTTCGCAAAAATCTTAAGCTGGGACATATATCAGACAGTTTTATCTTAATGACAAAAAAGAAAAGACTACCAAAATTTTGTAAATAGTTATTACTTAAGGTAAGTGGAACCGAATCGGAATGAAAAAATCAATCTTACATAAAACTTCAGTCGAAACTGTAATCTATTGTAGAGTATTATAAGTCGAGCCATATTCAACGAATCTGTTTATAATCAAAATGAATTTTAGACCAGTTTATTAGCAATTTTACTTACAGAACTGTTGGTTGAACTAATCAAATTTAAGCCGAAATCATACATTCTTCAAAAGATTTTGGAAAGTTTTGAATGCAAATAAAGTTTTACGTAACTTATTGATAAATAATTTATTATAAGAAACATTTCAACAATGTTTTACACAACTTTCAAATTTCCAGTCTTTTTTTATAACCCTAAATTAAAGAGTTTTTGGATTAATTAGAATTTTTCCTTGTAAAATATAAGATATCCTTTTATTGTACTTCTTCAACTTCAAAAAATATTAATTCTTCTTGTATTTCTGGTGAACTGCTTAAAGTGATAAATTGATCCAATCGAAATCATTATAAACTATCAAAATTTATAAAAAATGCTCCCATTCTGCTGCTGGGGCCAACCCTTGTTATTAGAATAAGTTTTGATTGAAACCCAATTAACGATTCAATCTGATTTTTGGACTGAAATGCACTCATTATGCCAAATAATTTTATACAAACTTCTGGTTCAAGAACCTATTAGCATACCAAATTTTAAGCAGATTCTTAGATGGGTTGCTCAGTTCACATAGGTCAAATGGGCATAGCTAAGCGGGGCGTCTCAACTGACAAGTCCAGAAAAAGCTTTTTGAAGGCTTTCCTGACTGTCGAAGCGCCAGCGGGGAGGGGAGTCGGCAAGGCACCCAGTGAAAGTGCCAGAGAGCAGTGGCTCACAGGATGATGGATCACATTTATACCGAGTGCATTATTATATTCTTCTGCTGCTGCTGATTCTTCTTCGTCTTCTTCTTCTTTTGATTATTATTATTTTGAAAAAGTGGAAGTGCATTGAAAAGCGAGTGGAACACTACACACACATATATATATGTATATATGTTCATATATATATATATATATGGAATTCATTATTTTGTGACAAGGATCAGGAGTTGAGTCGCATTGTGCCAAGATTTGAGACTGCGATTCGATTTCGTTGTGTTGTCTAGATTTTCCAGCAAAGGAAAACGAGAACGAAGAAAAAGGAATCCGTGTAGAAAGAAGAAGAAGAAGAAGAAGAAAGAAGAAAATATGAGGAAGAAGAAGAAGCACAAGGAGCACAAAAGGATCTGTGACACAAAAGGACCTCAGCACAAGTTGAGGCAGCGGCAGAGGCCGAGGCAGAGGCAGAGGCAGCGAGCGAGCGAGCGAGAGGGGAAGCACCCACATGAGCAACCCCTGAGCCCAACCTAGGGGTTGTGCCGCGCGTGCAACAGAGAGAGGAAGAGCTCGAGCTGCGATCACTTGTGTTGCCAAAGGCTGCGGCAGGAGGGAAGGACCCGAGGCAGGTAGCGCACCGACGGCGGCAGCGCAGCCGCCGCTGAAGCAGCGCAGTCGCCGCCGGAGTGTATTTAAGGCGAGTGCGCAGGACGAGGTTTATCATTGCGGAATCTGATTCCATCGAGCCAACAAGGTTTAGGTTGCCTCCAAGCGGATTACCCACGTCACCAGCAACAACATGACCAGCGTCTGCAGCAACAATACCGGCTACCAGCACTTCCAGCTGACCAACGGCAACATCATGTTGCTGCACCAGCAACAACAACAACAGCAGCACCACCATCAACAACAACTGCAACACCACCAGCAGCATCAGCTGATTGCGCCCAAGCTGCCGCTGGGCAACAGCCAGTTGCAGAACATGCAGCCACAGCTCGGGGCCAGCTCCCAGGCGGGCCCCATGCTGGCCAAGAAGAAGTACAACTACGCCAACATGCCCTACGGGGAGCAGCTGCCCTCGGTGGCACGCCGCAATGCCCGTGAGCGCAACCGCGTCAAGCAGGTGAACAATGGCTTCGTCAATCTGCGCCAGCATCTGCCCCAGTCGGTGATCAACACGCTATCCAACGGCGGACGCGGCGCCAGCAAGAAGCTCTCCAAAGTGGACACACTGCGCATTGCCGTCGAGTACATACGCGGTCTGCAGGACATGCTCGACGATGGCCAGTCCTCGTCCTCGTCTGCAGCGCATCATCTGTACAACAACAGCAGCTCGGCGGACGAGAGCAGCAACGATGCCAGCTACAGCCAGGACTACGCCACACCCTACGCGGGCCACCACTCGTACCACTCCGCCTCGCCCACGCCCTCCTACAGCGACTCGGACCTCTCCGCCAGCTACGTGAAACAGGAACTGCCCGAGGAACTGGAGCAGCAACAGCAGCAGCACCAATTCAAATTCGAGTCCTTCGACAGCTACAGCGACGAGCAGCCCGACGATGAGGAGCTGCTCGACTACATCTCCTCGTGGCAGGAGCAATAAGTTGAGCCACAAGCCAAGCCAAACCAACCCACCAAACGAAACACCCTGTACAAAGTTGTAAATACGCCAAACGGTTGCCTTAGTGAAACAGACCACCAAGTCCCAGCTGCTAGGATAATAATCTTAACATATCATTTTTTTGTGCCTAAGTTAAGACCTCATGGAAGACAAACATTTTTTTTGATAGTTTAAGTTTTTGTTATAAGCATGGAAGACACTAAACTAATTTTAAGTAAACGTTAAGCATTATTATTAAACAAAACCCAGAAAAACTTAAAACCAAAATTTACAAAATCTTTTCAATTCGAACAAACAAATTTCCCAACAGAAATTTTCAGCAACAAAAGTGAAAAAGTGGAGATAAAAAGGAAAACAGCTGAGTTCATCGAAGACAATAAGTGAAATCTTAAAATAAGTTTGTTCCAGTTCATCTCTAAAAGCTTTCTATTGAAGGCAAATCCAGTAAAAAACTAGCTGAAATCCTGCCAAATTCTAAAATTAAAAAATCGAACTGCGAAATCAATATACTCTTGGGAACCTTTACTCTCCAAGAAAACTGCATTGACTATCCCATTCCTATCCCATTTTCCGGTGATATCAAACAAGGAAAAACAGCTAAGTTCCTCACGGAGTCTTAAAAATTGGGGTTTATTCTTGTTCATCTTTAAAAATCTTCTAAATGAAAGTAAATGAAAATAAATCAAGCTCAAATCCGGTCGAATTCTACAGCTTCAACTTACGTTGAAATTGGCTCGAAACTATAAAATACTTCACATTTATAGTATATGTTCAGCCAGATGTTATACATGTACTGCAGAATCAATATATAGTAGTGTTTTCGGAAACATTCCTCTCCAAGAAAGCCAAGGGGGACTATGACTATAGTGCCCATTTTCCTGTCTACAACTACTTTATGTGAACCAAAATGACAAAATAAACTCGTCTTAAAGATTTCCGTCAGATTGCAGTACCCATTTGGAGGGCTTAATCCCCAAAATCAACTTTTATTTGACTATTCATGTATCTATACATTCCATGTGGTGAATTTCCATGAATTTTATTTTTAAAGTTGAAAGTTGATCCATAAAAACACTATAAAATTTATAAAGCATATGTTTCGGCAGTTTCGGAAGACAGATATTACAATATATCTTAGGAAAACTTTGGAGCTACTTTATTGGGGTCCTCTGAAGCTAGTTTCTCCGCCCATCAAACTTTAGGACACAGTGAATTTATATTTCTACATAAAAATTATGATAACTAAAAATCATTTCATTTCAATTCACGTTCTGTGGCCGTTTTAAGACCTATATAAGTTATGGCTACAATGGCCTTTATAAAGACATCGCTATTCATCCGATCTTTAGGCCCAAGTAGGGCAATTCTGCTGTCCAAAAGCCCATTTAAATAGCACAAAAGCTATTTATGGCCATGTCAACTTCTGAAATATTTCGTAAGATAAATTTCCAGCATTTATCAGGAATTTAAGAATTCCTTTAAGGTTCTATCGACTTTATCGAAGGAGCCTGTTGGACCCCAACAAAAAACCCCCATGGCATTGAGTGTGCCTCAGTCAAAAACAAACAACTATGCCAATGTCTATGTCTAGCCATGATTTATGGCGCACTTTTGACTCAAGTGTTTGGGTATTTGAGTCCTTTTGAGGCTATAAATAGAGACTATTCAGAAGAAGAAGAAGCACAACAACTATAATACTACAAAGGAGGATCGAGAGACTTGGCAGGGGGGAAAAGCGAGAGATTTTTTTGGACAGGATGCATGCATGAGTCAGCAAGAGGCAAGAGGCAAGGGGGACGGGGCAAATGCTTTCAAGTTCAGCTTACTTCCTGGTTCCTGGTGGACAGGGTGATAGGGCAACAGGGTGTTAGGGCGTCAGGGCGTTAGGGCATTAGGGCGCCTGGGCAACCCACTCAATAATCAAACATTCGACCGGAAATCGCCGCGAATATTTTCATTTCATTTTTTATTTTTATTTTCATTATCATTTCGTTAACGAGTTTCAATTCGGCTGACGGCCTAATGGCGCATAAATTGCGGCCTGGCGGAAATGGCGGGTCACGCCTGAGAGCCCGAAGCGAGGCGACGGGCGACAGGACTCGCCTAGGCCCACGTGGCTGGCGCACCCCAAAGCGAGGCCGACTTGAAAGCTGGACGTAATCATAAGGCATAAAATGCACTTCCGCTGCCAGCCAGGAGGAGTAGGAGAAGGAGAAAGGAGGAAGGCGGAAGGAGAAGGAGGCAGACTAACCCGTGAACCCCTAACCCTGCTTAGAAGACGGCGTCTAGCGAGAGGTGACAGGCGAGCGGGACAACCCCTTGCCAAGGTGAAGCTTGTGCGTGTGCCAGGATATGAGGCGCGAGTCGCGTTCCGGCGTTCCGGCGATCCGCGAGTGGCAAGATGATTGTCAAGCGATATGCAAATATGCTAGCGATCGGCTGAACTAGGCGCGCCACGCCCACATTTATGCAAAACAGTCGAGGCTGGACACGTGCAGAGATCTAAGAAAGCAGCTGAGGCAGGCAGACAGGCAGACAGGCCTCACTTCGTTCGGTCTGCGGTCCTCAGCGAGGTAGGATGAACCGAGCTGACCCGCCTTGAGTTGCGACACAGGAAATATGCTATACTTATAAGAAAGATGAATAAAAACAGCCAGAAATTGCCTCAAAAGCAGGAAGAGAGCGAGTGAGTCGGAGCGAGAGGGAGCCGAGAGAGAGGGAGGACGGTAGCCGGGCCAAGGACAATGGGCAAAATTTGATTGTGATGTCAGCTTAAGATGCGCTGGCCAGGATAAAACCAGGAAACGTAGACGAGAAATGAAATCCTTGCATTGTTACCGGATATCAAAAGAAGCTTAGCCCAGACAGTAGCTGGCACACACACACCCAACACACACACACACACAGCCAACACACACGCGCGCCATGTCCTGTAACGTGGCGTAGGTGTCAAAATACGAGACTAAGCCAATGTCCTTTAATAGGCTACTCCAAATCCTCAGATCCTTAGAGCTCTCAGATCAGTTCAGTTCAGTTCTCGGTTATGCAATTTCAGCTAAGAATTCAAGCGAATGTCCTGGCAGACAACTCAAATGTCCCAAATCCTGCAATAGAGCGGCAGACGATTGCAATAAATTCATTTTGTGTCCTCTCCTGATCCTTGGGTACTCGGGTACTCCTCGGCCAGGAAGTAACTTCTTTTGTGCGCCACTTTAGGACACTTTAGGAGCTGCGAGCCGATGTCCGCCATGTCGTCAGATCTGCAGGAAGTGCGTATTTGTCTTGTCCTCAAAGTCTGCCAGACAGCGCCTAGCGCATGTCCTGCTGAAGTGCTTCTCCATTTCCATTTCCATTTCTATTCCCATTCCCATTCCCATTTCCATTTGCTCTTTTATTTATTTTTGTACAGCGAAATATGAGCTGCATGTTATTTTATCATGTCGCAATTCAAAGAAAACCGAAAGGACACTTGTCCTGCCACGCCATGTAGCATCCCGCTGCATCCTGGCACTGGCACTGGCACTCGGATTGGATCTGGATGTGAGTTATGTGACTTTATGACGTGCTCGCATCGCTGCCCAAGATTTATGAGCCATGTGTCAAAATACGAGAGCGCTTGTTGCGCAGGACTCGACTCCATTTATCACACTGGACAAGCACGTCCACCCGACCACTCGAGTGTCCTGGTTGTCAGATTTCGCACTTAACCAGGCGTCAAGTGGCACTAGCCCCTCCAGGGCCTACGGGAAAACTACAGCCCAGACTTTCCTGGTAGCTCATTAATTAGGCGACATCGAGTGCTACCAGTGGAAGTTTGGTGTCTGGCAACGCCAACAGAAGTCGTCCTGCCAATTGAGTTGTTCCACTAATTGGAACCAACGCGTTCGACTCATCTAATTGTTCGCCGAATTGGCTCAAGTGTTTCTTGTGGCCCAAAAACTACGCGGAAACCCCATTAAATTAATTACGTAAATGACTTACTCTGGTTTTACTTGTCGAAATATTCCGAACATATTCCACAATTTCAAATCGAAAATTCTGGGAATACATAAAGAGCTCGAGACGATCAATAAGTAGACTTATCAGTCCACTTCGCTTGAGCCATTTTGTTTAACTGTTCAAAGATTGACTAAACAAATCCGCCAGAGCATCAAAACAGAGTCAATCAAAAAATATTTCACAAATCTGCCAAAGGACCACGATAAAGTAAAAGAAAAATATATTTTTCAAAGAATAATAATAATAATTAATTTCTTACCAATTCAATATGATCTAATATTGAGGTAAAAGGCGAAAGATCACATGAACATTAGATTATTAAATGAGTCCGACTTCAGGCATTACTTTTGACAAAATATTCATTTATCTTCTCTTCCTCATCCTGGGAACTGATCTGTGACAAATTTTTAGCTATCTGAAAGAAAAAACACCTTCAAGAACTATAAAATTCATTTTGATAGTCAATAAATGGACATGCACATATTCTACGAATGAGGTTTGCTTGTGAATGAGGTTTAAGATATAGTCATTTACGACGACATTAATTTCATGCCAATCCCATTAGATAAAATACTGTGCAAAATAGGGAAAGATCATTTCATCAAGGGATTACTAAAACTTTTTAGACCTTATGTATTATACAATTTTCTTATAAACAGATTTCACGAAGAAAGTATTCACCTTCTTCTCGGCAACCTATGATGTGATCTATGGTTTATTATTGGTTGATCTTGCTCAAATCTGATAAGCTAATCATTTACTGATCATATTCTATTGGATTTGTTTACAAATGAAAATTTTATCATATATTCATTTATGTGCATTCTCTTAGATCGCCGATCTGATGCAGATCCAATCTAATTCTATATAGTTAGTTTATCTCAAAAAATTCCCCATATTAATCCTTATTTGCATAAAATTCATAACGATCGTAGTTCCATTAAGATCTCATAGAATGTGCCATATAAATCGTTTAGTACTTAGAATACATCAGCCCTTGAACTAATCCTTGATCTCTTGCTGATCGCGTTGTGCCTTATCAAAGGTAAATTTCAACCGATAACGCCATAGAGCGGAGCTCGAGTGTTTGCCTAGCAGCGGGACTCCGTTTGAAGGATACTTTTTGCTATCGCAACCTGCGGAGCAAACGAGGCAGGGGTTGGGGGTGGGCCACAAAGACAGAAGAAGAAGATGCAGGCGCGTATCTCTGCCAGGAATATCTATCTATCTGCCGATATTGCATTTCATTTTTCATTTTGGAGATTTCCTTTTTGGTATCTGAACGTTTTATTGATCCTCAACACACGCTACATTTGGCACAGTGTGAACTGTCGGTAGTTAGATGACTTTAAAGTGCAGACAGCCAACCCTTCAGAGTTGGACGGATCGAAATGGAGAGTGAATAGAGACGGGGAGACAAGCTATATACCATAGATACTATAGACAGACAGAGAGACAGACAGAGAGAGAGAGAGAGAGAGAGAGTGGGAGAGTCCATGCGGGTGAACAATGTTTGCTTTTTTCTATGCTCAACTTTGACTTGATTGTTGATATGATGAAAACTAACCGCAGATATCACAATGAAAGAGATCAACTCGAAATGCAATCCCGACTCTGACTCCTACCCCGACCCTACCCCGACTCCTACTCCGACGCTGCACTTACACACACGTGTCCCACATGCAGGTTCCCATCGCAGGCAATCAATGTCTGCGTCGAGTTTTTAGAGCGAGCAAAAGCCATATCGAGCCATCACCAGGACCAGGACCAGGACCCGAGCTAGACAATGCCGAAAGCAAGCTAAAGTAAAATTTCATTCAATGGATTTCACTGGAATATCCTGCGACCCCATTGTCTGTGCTCAGGATCCTGATTTCATTCTTTCTTTTCATTCAATGTAGTCGATTCGTCTATAAAAATATACTCTTTGCATAGGGTACAAGTATTTTGTCATCATGTTGCGACTATATAACTAACAGAACTCAGCTTCTGAGGGTTTAATTAAGCTGAAACTTGGTACAGTTCTTCTATGATTTACAATTTAAATAAAAGTATAGTTTTGACTAAGAATCGCATTACAAAACAATGCAAAAAGTGCATACAATCTTCGTCAAGTACTTCATCTTGTTATTTTCCTTGACATTGCGACGTAGAACAAGTTTCATTTTCCATAAATTCTTGTCTTCGCTTTGAAAATTGTCCATTGAAGCGTGGCAGGCTCCCCTTCAGCACCTTCGGCTCCATTTATTGTGTGAATTTCGATACTGCCAGGACGTCGGCCCACGTCTGAACGCAAGAACTGCGCCATCAAAAGGTCAACGCTAAGGTCAAATCAGTGTAAAGTTCGAGGCTCAAAGGATGCGCCCAGGTGAGTCCTGGGCGAATTGCGCAGCGTCTTGACACGGGCTCAATAGTTCCCTCTACATTCCCTTTAGGCACCCGCCTGCGGCCGGCCATTAGCCTAACAAATAGGTCTCCTCAGGCGCTGTCACAGCAATTGGAAATCGGCGATTGGGATTCGTCACGAATGGAGCGTGTCCAATTCGAAGGTGTTGCGTCTCGCTGATTTCTACCTGTTGGCCCGAACTTGGCCAAATGTTGCTGCAAACCCCTTGGATTTTCCACTGACGAGGCGTGGAAATTTGCCAAAATCTGGCATTTACAAGTGCCAAGCGGAACCAAACGAAGTCAAACCAGAGAAGACCAGACCCAGCGCTGGGCGAGAGCTGGACACATGTGTTTGCCATAAAAGGCGCGACAATGTCACGGGCCACGGTCTGAAATTGAACTGAGCCAGAGTTCAGCGAGAGATCAGATGGTATTTGGCACATTATGAGCCAGAACTAAGTAGATTTATTTGGCTAAGAGTACAGAATTTAATGTAGTCAAAGAGAATCCTTTTATAGTTATAAACTAGATGTGTTAAAGGTGTATTCCCACCACATGTCATGGTCTATCTTAAGTCTCTAGAGTTCAGCGAGAGATCAGATGGTATTTGGAAGATTATGAGAACAGAAGTTTGTCCAAGAGAAGCCTGCTAACTTCTTTTCTAGATGGTCTTCCCGCCACATGTCAAGGCCAAGGTCTTGAGTCTCCGTTTAGAACTTATCTCCATTTACTTGCATTATGCGGAGATGCCCAGTGATATCAGCTCCATTCCTGTAACAAACAATCTGGACTACGCTTGACCAAGCTAAGCGGGCTCTTTTTGGCCATGGGAATTTGGCGAATTGCGGCCAAATCTTGGACCAAAATCAAAAGGAATTAAGATTTAGTTAAAATCGCATCGGGAAATCAGATTCAGAGCCGCGCTCAGAGCCATGACAACAAAAGGCTGGCGGAGCATAACCCAGGACGGGGTCAGAGTCGAAAACTGGAACGGTATTGTACGGCATCGAAGTCAGCGGCGTCGGGGCATGCCCCATGTGGCATCAAAGCAGAGTCACCGACCGTGGCATAGAAAAATAAAAGAGAAAATGTCAACCACAAGACTGCGGCTACAAAACAAGACAAAACGATCGATCGATGGATCGATCTGCATTCAGCGACCACAAAGACCGAACGAAAGATCATAAGACAGAAAAGGAAAAAATCAAAAAACCAAAAAACAAAAACTGATGATGAGGATAATGATGTCGATGTCGATGTCGATGTCGCAGTCGATGACTGTGAGTCTAAAAATGTTAGATTGTAAACGCTAGATGGCAATATCCCTGGCCATTCTGGGTTCTGAATTCCGTATTCTGCATTCAAGGATTCGGCCTTTGATGTATCGCTTTCTATGCTGGATTTTGCGCTGGGCTTTGTTTTGGCGACTGCCTCCTACGATGCGATAATCGATTTATCAAAATACAAAATACCAAATACGCTTTGCCAAAAAACCAAGACCAAAACCAAAAAAGCAAAAACCAAAAACTGGGAGAAGAAATCGGCAGATTTCAAAGCCGAAGCCGCCGTTGACCGGGCAAGGAAGGCGGCAAATTTCGGTAACGCGCATTGAGGTGCATTAAGATGTGAAATTGTCACCATTGTGCCACGCATTGTGTTGCATGCAACGGCCCACATTCTGCTGCAACAGCAAAGAGAGCAGCTCGGCTCGGCTCGGCTCAGCTCGGTTCGGCTCAGCTCGGTTCGGCCCAGTTCAGCAGTCGGCGGTCCCGCGTTGACAGCATTAAAAGGTCATGCGATCTACAATGCGACTCCTTGCGGTTCTTTTCGCTCTGCTTGCCACACCCACTTGTGACACCGACAACCCAAAAATATCTGGGCGTTTACCCAACAGTCCATTGATGTATCCACAGCCAGGAACTGCGCTGCAACAGACCAAAGATGCAAAATTCAAAAGATTCTAAAACCACAGTGGTTTTGGCGCCAACTTTGGGAAGAGATACATATGTATCTCGGGTTTGTGATTTTACGACTACACTTTGGTAAATAGTTCAAACTTAGAGCTGTTATCCGAGCGATACATTTGTAGCTATTAATATATAACATTTATATTGTACCGGAATCACATATCTGTGATTATAGTTAGGCTTGAGATACATTTCAATCTATAAACATACCAATCCCATATATGGCACGTGTATCATATCCATAAAATACATATATATCTTTATGCCAGAAGTTTTTATATAAGCGAAACTCGTCGAGATGCATTTGTATCTTGTTGATTTATAACAATTATATTGAAACAACATTACAAATTTGGCAATGTTATTATTAAAATAAATTTGTATCTACAAGTTAAAGTCGAGGTGCAGCAGTAATCGTTGAGATACATTTATATCTTTATATGAACCATATTATTATATATAATTGAGATCTTTAGACTAGAAGATGGTCCATTTGCATCTATATATTTGAGATATATTAATATCTACAGTTTGCATCAAAAACGGATAGACGAAACATTGAAAATAACGCGAGTTGCAGCTATTGAGATACATTTGTATCTGTTAATTAATTGTAATTATATGGAACACATTTAATTTTTTATCTTTTATGGGAACCATCTGAGCGCTTAGTAGATACTTTTGTATCTATCGGTTGTAGCTAAGGAACCTAAATGAAGTTGAAATATAACACTTTTTAGATACTTTCACAGTTGCAACAGAAGCGTTACTATCCTGTTGCGATATCTTGTCTGGGCATGCTCAGCTACAAGCTACTTTCGCACTCTGCAGATACTCTGCAGATACATAATCAAAGCCAAAAATGTGGCTACGGCTTGCCGTTGGTCTGTACGCGATACATTTGTATCTATGTGTAATCAATGTGTGCCCGCAGGCGCCTCGGATGGATGTGCACTCCTAGAGATACATTTGTATCTCGGGCTATCTAATCACTGCCAATTGCAATGCTAATGACAGAAGAAGGCACCAAACCAATTCAGCCCAGATCCACACGTGCATCTAGTCGTATCTCTGGACACGACAAGGCGCGACAAGGCACGACACGGGACGACACGGGACGACATGCGGGTATATCTAATCGCACAGTGACAAAAACAACAAACTAATCGCAAATGCCAATCGGAGAGGTAGAGGTAGAGGTAGATATCGCCAGGGAATCTGGCGTATCTTCTTGGCTGCAATTAAGACCAGGGAAACAGCGGGCAGCGGAGCACGCCGCTAGCCAATTCCAGACCCAAAACCCAAGCCGAAAATGTAGTCTGGAGTCGGTTGAACTGGGCTGCGCAGCAGGAAAGCGTTTTTAATTTTCCTGGGAAATCGTCTGCCCACGTCTAGAACGCCCGTTTTTTCCGTTTCGATTTCGTTCCCGATTCCGTTTGCGATTCGGGAAAAAGGACGCACGCTTCAGCATTTAGCGGCGCTTTGCATAGAGGCTGGGCAGGATGTGTGCCCGATGTTTGGGTAATTAATGTAGGCCACGCTCCCATTATGGACCCCGAACGGAGTCCCATTCAAGCGGACGCCGGCGCATCAAAGTGTCTATTACGCGACCAAGGCGTGAACAATTATGGCCTAAACATTTGCCTGAAACAACGGGGCAACACCCCGCCAGTGGCTGTGGCAGAGTCAAAGATACAGGAATTCTGAATTCTGGCCCTGATCAATGCTTTTGCTTCCGCCAATTTAGGAATCCAGAGCAGACGCCGACAGCGCAGCAGGTTGTCTTTTAATTGAGGCACATTTCGTGGAACAGTCGAACAAGTGCCAAGCGGTTTCATTGAGCTGCCACAAACAGGGGCGTGCAACACGTTGCCCCGACCACGCCGAAGACCCGAGAGCCGCCTATGCATTTTGCATAGGTTGTACCAAGTGGCAAGTGGCAACTGGCTGAGGGAATATGCAACATGTGAAGCTCGATTCGATGGGAGCTCTGATTGCAACAGATTGTGGCAAGTTTTACCTTGTGGCACATACATTTGCTGCCACTGAATTCAATTTTAAGTGAGAAAATTGTTTCAGTAAAAAGACACATTTTAAACCTTCAACAAGTAAGGAGGGATTATCTTGGTCTGCTCCTTCAGGAAGTCTGTGGCAATTCATGAACATTTTCATTAGGTTGCCAAGCGCTTGCGGCTTTTCCCGGGGCATTTTCCAGTGACTGACACAGTTTCCCAGCCGCAGCCGAGGGCTCAGAATGCAGATTGAGCCGTGTTGAGTGACGCACTTGTGCCGCCTGCTCGTTCAACCAGACACAAAAATGTAGCTGCTGCGCAACAGCTGAGCGGAGCTGAACGGAGCGTGCCTCGTCTTGGGGACTCGTCGGAAAGAGTTTTGAGCTGAATATCGTGACGTCTAATTGACAGGCGACACGCGTTTCAATCCGCCGTCGTTGGGCCTGTCAACGCCTCGAGAGGCAAACAAATTTAGATATCTTTGGACAGCGACAGGCACTCGGCTCTTGGAGTGCCAGAGGCAGTCAAGGAGAGAGAGAGAGAGAGAGAGAGGGGGGGGGGGAGAGAGGTGGCGGGGTGCCACTGCATCCAACGCCTCTGCCAAGTGGCAGCAACCAGCGTTTGTTTTGAGCTGTTGAAAGTGCAACACATTAAGTAGGTTGCGGTTGGGATTCGGGATTGGCTTTGGGTTTGGGTTTGGGGTGCCCAGAAAAATGGCTAGCAGAAAACCGCCAAATGTAGCCTTTTTGTGACAATTGTCGCTTGGTAATCAGAGGCCAAACGGAAGGAAATGCCACAACGAAAGAAGTGTTTCTGGGCCTGTCTTATTATTATTTTCTTTTGGGGTAAAAATCGGGAAAAAGGAAAATATTTTGAGTAAACGCCCAATGCTTGGAAATGCTATCAAAACGATAAGGAAAACCACAAAAATAACACTTGGACAGCCCAGGCGAGTTAGGGAGAGAGTGCTGAGAGAGGGAGAGGTAGAGGTACGGGAGCAAACACCTTGCCCAGGCAGGATATGCGCACAAATTGAGTTGTTTCCTGTTCCATTCGATGTGGAAATGGAATTGCACACTCACGAAATGCGACTGCGGCGTGGCAAATATGATTATGATAAGAGAATTTTTGGTTGAGAAAATTCAGGAAAATTGATGGAAATTGATGAAAATTGCCGAAATGTGTGAAATGCCCTGGCGTCGGGGCAAACCGGGGGAATTACTCGCATTACAAGCGACGCCTCAGCTTAAATTACGCCTGCGCGTTCGTAATTAGAGATTTCCAACACCTTTTCCGAGTTTCGTAGGATATTTCTGAGGGTTTTCGAAGTCTTCAGTTCTTAAACTAATTAATTTTGAGCAGCAAAAATGAGTGGGAAATGCATGGGGCGACGTGCGCAACGAATGCGCTTAACAGCTTTGCCTTAGGATCTGGTGCCGTCCGGTTCCGCCTGGCACAGCCCCCACCCTGCTCGGCTGATCCTCGGCGGCAGGACATGCTTGACGCTTGGATTAGGCTGACGTAATGAGCTCTTAGCCGGGCGGCAGCACGCGCGACAAACAGGCCAGAGGCGGGGCCCAAGAGCGGCACAGGACTCAGAACAGAACAGGACTCTCTGAGCCTGCATGACGAGCTAATGCCAAGTGTTGCGAATCCTTGATGAAGATGTTCCGACAGATATTGCTTAATTAGGTTTTTAGCTACAAGAGATTAGACTTAAGGCCATTTCTAGTTCAGAAAGTAAGTAAGGTCCTCGGTGGACCAGTGAATAGAGCGCAGTGTTTTGCCAAACAAGAGATGTGAGTTCGAGTCTCACTCATGTCGATGGGCATGACCCTCCTGGAAAATAAATCTTCAGCGAAGGAAGCAGACATGAACGAAAATGGTGCTTCAGGCTGTGCCCAGACAGGGTTATTATGGCCATATAATAATAAGTTGGGAAAGTAAAGTTCTTACAGAAAACCCAAAACTTCTGTGAATTTTTGTCATAAAAATCGACTCAAAGCTGGGGGCAAATTTACGATGCGCTCCGCACAATTCCAATTCTAACAAACTGTTCATCATCGGCGTGACAGGCGGCGGCCCAGGCGCAGGCGCAGGCCCAGGCTCTGGACTGGACTGGATCATTATCATGCGCCCTATGTATATGTGCTTATATCCTGCCCCGTGGTTTATCGCTCGCCGATCCTATAAACTATTTTGTCTGCTGTCGGAGGCCGCAAAAGGTGAACTTCTCTGAATTTTGTAGCCGAATTTGATTTGGTTTTGCTTGATGCTGATTTTCATGCGTTGAGCTGTTTGCATTTTTGATTGATCGCTTTATACATATACCAGGCCCAGGCGCAGGCCTGCGGGAGGAGCAGTACAGGGTATACAGGGCGCACACAGGGCACGCACACAGGGTACAAAGAGTACAAAATGTAAATACAAGACGTCAGGACATTGGCATCGATCATCATTTGGCGGTCGCGTTGACGACCGGGCAATGTCGGCAAATGTTGATACGATAATCAAATCAAAGGCCAAAGATTGCATTTGGATTTGGGCTTGGAATTGGGATTGGGATTGGTATTGGGGTTCCGAATTGGTACCTTGCGTACATTGCGCTGCGATCATAACTTGCAGCTTCAGTTTTGTCTACCTACGCAGGGAGAGCCTCGATCCTCAATCCTCAATCCGCGTTCGACGAACGTCGTCGACAATCGTTGATCGACAATCGTTGATATTGATGCATAATTAAATTTAAACAAATCAAACTGCCATTGCAGCAGAGGAAACAGAGATCAAGTTGTACATTGGGACCACCGGAGCGATCTGGCGATCTGGCGCAAGTGAAATAATTTTCTGGGCTCCGTGGAAGGAGCAGAAGACGAGGAGAGGACAATCAATGGAGGACGCTGCGGGCTTCAGCCTACACACATCATTGCAGTAGCAGACAGACAGACAGACGGACAGCCGGACAGTTGGACAGTTGGACAGTTGGACAGACAGTCAGAAAAACAAGTACCAGGCTGTAGTACAAGTTGGAAGCTCCGAGGCCTGTCTCTCCGCTGATCGTTTAATCTAGCGCTAAAGATCTGGCAGCGTCCTACGTAGCGCAGCCGAAATGATTGAATTGTGTCTTGCTGTCGATCAGTGCGTGAGTTGGCCAACTGATTGCCAGACATTGATACTACCAACATTGGTCCGCCAGTCGCCCAGCCAGTCGGCCAGTCGACCAGTCGACCAGTCGACCAGCCACTCGGCCCTGCCAAGTTTCTGGCCAAGTTTTGTATGCAAAAACCGCCAGATCGTTGCCGCATTTTGCATAATGTCGTATGACATGCAAATCTTTCTCCTTTCTGACTTTGAGTCCTGTTTCCGATCGCTGTCGCAGACTTTCACAGTTTTATAACAAATTTGATTGAATTGCCATTGCACGACGACTCCGCCTGGGATTGCTCCAACTCCGACTCCGACTCCGTTTCTCCGACTCCTGAATATGTCTTTTTGGCTGCCGGCCATGTCTGCACCTTGCAAATGATTATGAATTGATTTTTGATTGCTTTTGGCCTTTACCCAGGCGTGCATATATTATACATGAAATATATTCATATATATATACATATATATATATATATCTGTTTATATATGTTTGTCTTTACATTGTCCGAAGATTTGGCAGTAGTTTACCGTTACAGGCTATCAAATTCATATTCATTTGAATTGAGTTCTTCTCTCTTTCTTCTTCTCAGCTTCACGTCAGCTGTCCGGCTTCTTCCTGCTTCCCCCGTGTAATTAGCACACGTGTTGCCCTTCCCGGCGGAGATCTGCAATCTCCACACATGCCTAGCATCGTGCCCTTGTCAAGATTCTATGCAAAAATCTATCGTAATCGCAATCAGAATCGCACGTCCGCCTGCCTCGAGCTCTGTTGCACAATGATTGAGTCATCAGTCCAAAGATCCATCATATCTATAAGACCTTTCCGTCCTGACCAGCTACTCTTTGTCCGTCGTAGGTAGCCAAAATGGTCTTTAATGAAGTGCGCATTGTCCACCCCGTGTGTCCCTATGTGTGTGTGTGAGTGTGTGTGTGTGTGTGTGTGTGTACGGGTGTGTGTACGGGTGTGTGTGCCTAATCATCTCTAATGTGTGTTAATGTTTATGCAAAACTCGCCTGACCATTTCCCAGAGGATCACTGCACGTGCTATGCCCCTGGGAATATGCCGCCAGGAGCAGGTAAGACACATATGGAAAATTTCGCACAGAGTCCCAGACAACGAGATTTTATCGAAACTTCTTTCAGATCAAAACATGGTCTTATTTTGATAAACAAAATCTATAGAATATAAGCTGGATTTTAGGTTAGCTTAGACTAAGTCCAGCTCAAAGCGCCCTTTCAACAGGTTTCGGTGCAGAACTCAGGATCTCATAGAGTTGGCCCCATGAAATTTGACGAACTCAGGCCAAAGCTCCTTCTCAACAGGTTCCGGTGCAGAACTCAGGATCTCATAGAGTTGGCCTCATGAAATTTGGCATGCAAGCCGTTTGTGTCATCTAGCGTTTTATTCAAGATCATTTAGCTCTAAGTACCTTTGAGTTTCAAACAAAACTTACAACTTGTTAAGATGTTATCTTTGCATCTTGCATAAATTAGACATTAATTACAATAATAATGGCTAAGAAATTGCTAGCTGAAAACTGAACGTGATATGCGAAATGTTGCACAATTTTATGGCCCCCATCCTGGGGCTGTTCTCAGCTTAATCAGCCCCATCTGCTTGACTTGAGCACAAGCTCAGTTGTAAGCATTGGCATCGGCATCGGGATGGGGATCGGGATCGGGATCGGGATCAGCTTCAGGAACGGCAGCGGCGGCATCAGCAGCTGATAAGCTTCCATGTAACCGGCAGATGGGGGCCAGAGATATTGTTAGCTAAACTCGGCTCGTAGCTCTCAGCATGGGCCTTAAATCGATTTCTTATGTTGCCGCGCTTATCGATGGGCGACAAGCGACAGTCGACAGTCGCAAGTCGGGTATATCGAGTGTGGAGTATCTGGAGCAGGGAGTGGGGAGTGGGGAGTGGGGAGTGAGGAGTGTGGCCAACGTAAGTAATAAAAACGCAGCAAACTCTTTGAGATTAGCCAAGTGGCAAGTTGATTTCATTATGCGGCATATCGGAGCCATAAGTTGATGTAAGATATTTAAAGAGATAAATAACACGGCCCAAACAGATCGATGACGACAGTGAGAGGCGAGCAACTTTATTAGAGCCTCTTAACACGATCCCAATTGATAGCCCCCAACCCGGGCTTGTTGCTGCCAAAAGACATTAACAAACTGGCGAGCAGATCGGAGCAAGATCTCCACAAACGCCGCACAGATCCCAACTGATCAGAACCGATCAACAGATCAACGGAATCAACGGAATCAACGGAATCAACAGATCAGCGCAATTAAAATGTTATCGCCGCTTGTTCTTAATCTTGACGAGCCGCAGCAGCTCGCGCGAATACTTCCTCTCAGCGCCCACATATACCCTGTAAACAGATGAGCTAACAAGATTACGTCGTGCAGTTGACGAACTTTTAGATTTTTGAACGCGAAAATTATGAAAAGCAAATACGAATGCTGAAATATATGTCAAAAACAGTATCCTCGAAAATGATAAGGAAATGTTAACTATTTATACTATTTTCGAACAAGATTCCTTAGAAACAAACACATAGAGTTTGTATACGAAGTTTCGAGATCTATAGGGCATCAGATCTTGAGTTACAATGCCGAACCACTTTAGAAAAGTTGAATGATTCTTCATATAGAAAAATCTAGTTGGCATGAATTTGAACTAGGAAGGGTCTAAAATCGAAGCTATACATAATCAATTTGATGTTTGAAACGCCGTTGTTTGCCAACATATAAGTCAAAATGGATTGGAAACCATAATTAGACGTATCCATAAACTTGTATACCAAATTTCAGATTGGCAACTCAAAAAGATCCTGAGCTTAAGCACCGAACCGCTAGAACGAGGCTAGATTTGGCTTGAAAAGCAGCTCGAATTTCAGCGTGCAAACTCTATAAGATGATGTTGAGCTAGTCTGGGTTTGGTTTCTATAGGGTGTTGGGCAATTCGGTGTGACAACTTTCGGTTCGCAGGAGTTGCAGTTGTTGCTTCACGCCTTTGGCATTTCGCTGAAAACTTAATTTAATTAATTGCCAAACACACACATTTGCCATAAAATGGAGTTGGCATTTGCTCGGTTTGGATGGGACTGTCGGATGGGAGGATGGTGAGTTGGGGGATGGGGGATGGGGGATGGGAGGATGGGGAACTGCACTTGAGGCGCAAACTTGAATAATTGGAGCTGCTGCAGTTGGGCATTTAAAACAGATTCGGTTAACGAGCGCATTGCACTCGCCTTTATGATTGGCAATTAATTAGGCCAAAAGCACGAAGCGAATGGCCAATGCGAATGGGACTGGGACTGGGACTGGGACTTGGAATGGGAATGGGAATGGGAATGGTTCGGGACTATTCGATCGATTCGATTCGCGGACCTGCCTCGGGGTTATTTGTTTTTACAGCTACCGTTTTTTAATAGTCCCCGGCCGATTTGTTTGCTTAATTAATCGCAGCTGTAATGATATATGGAGCGTCTGCTTTATAAGCAGCCATGAAATTACTTTTCAGACGAAAAGAAGGCAGAAAACAAATAAGGGAACTCAAAGGAAGCGAACCTAAGCCCAAAGGACCCGGAGAAGCTAAAGGATCCAAAGCAGGTAAAGGAGTGATTTCAAGCAGAACTGTTGAATCGATTAACACGCGCAATTGCATTTGAATGGCAAATGTGGCGCATTGGACGATTGTTCTATCCAGGATCTGGACACTGGGTCAGTAAGCCCTCAACCCGAGCCTTTGTTCGGATCCTCGGGCCTCACACTTGGCCATTGTGTCGCCTTTGTGTGGCCATTCGACATGGCAATAACACAACGAGAAATGATCTACCCGACTGATGAGGACTGACTCCCCCAGCGAATCCTGACAATGCCAGGCCATGCTCTATGCTCTATGCGAGCCATGCTAATCCTTTTGGAGTTGAGACGTGTGTGGGCTGCGCCAGCGCGGGATTAGAGCTGGCGATGCATTTTGGCATGAAATGAGTGCATCAAGCCTAAAAGCAGCTCAACTTGCAACTGCGAAAGCAAAGCAAAATAATCGCTCGACTGGCGCATACTCTGTAAATTGGGCTCACACCAGTTTCAACTTCCTCAAGTAGCTTGCAATGAAATCCCTTGGCATTTACTATATATCCTCAAAGTAGTATCCCCTTAATGCAAACCAAACTTTTGAGGTCTTTTGTATTTCCAGCAGAACTTTTCTGTTTCTTAAACAATTGTTTCAAGATTTGCAAGAGATTATAAACACAACTTACATGAGATGCATACCAATTTTCAGCATAGCTCGCTCAGCCGTTTACAGGGTATGCAAGAATGCGTTTTTTTATTGTAACGACTGCGCCGAGGGCCGAGGGTTAAACGAACGTGCCAAGCCAAAAGACAAAATGAGAGCAGAGACCACCCTAAAGATGCCAACCGAAGTGCCCAGATACCAAAATTTATTGCCTCGCCGCGTAGACCGAGGCTGGGGACCCTTCGGCAAGGACCCCGACTTTGGTTGAGACTGAGACCAGCGGCACTTCATTTCAATTTTAATTAGAGCAACGCTTGGAATTTCATTTGGGAAAATTGTCCAACGACTCATTTTCATTTTCATTTGGATTGGGACTGGAATTGGGAATGGGATTGGGGGATTTGGATTTGGATTTGAATTGGGATATGTTTAATTTCCTTTCTACATCTTTCTCCGGTGTGTAAATTGCTGCGTTTTACTTGCGTTTTAGTTAGTTCTGTCGGTCGGCGGGTCCCCTTTGATATGGTCTGCCCGCTGTGGTGCCTTTTCGATTATAATTAGATGGCAAAATGCCGCTGCTCGAAATTGATTGTTAAATAATTTTACTGTGCCACCTGGAGGAGCCGCGGAATGCGAGCGGCAATTCCCGAGGGTCGCGAGCAAACTTGGAGCTGGCTCGAAGTCGGGCACATGGCAGACTTATAGGAGTTGTGCGTGGAAACCGGGTGGAACTGCCCTCGCATTAGCCACTTGCTGCACCCATTCGAGCTGCTCGTATGCAAAATATGCCGGGACAAATCAAAAATGAAATCGGCCAATGCCAAAGCTAACGAGGCAACTGGAACCTTGTCGCATTGCTCAAAGTGGAGCAGATTGAGACCCTGATTCCCCCGCTCCGGAGCCATCTCCCGGGCCAGCTGGCTGTCTGCGCATGCGCGGAAGCAGTGCAGAAATTAGGCGTAAATTTTTATTGGCGACAGTTGAGTTCCCCGACTTGGAATTTGTGCTTGTTTATTTGTTCGGAGAGGGAATACAGGAATACAGAAATACAGAAATCCAGAAATCCAGAAATCCAGAAATACAATCCCTAAGCCACTTAAGTGGGAACAGCCCCCGACAAACAACAGTTCAGCGGAAGGACAAGAGGTGGAAAAAGGGTTCAGCCATTGATATTTGATGTTTTGGCTTGAGGCTTGAGGATTGAGGCTTGAGGATTGAGGCTTGAGGATTGAAGGCGGAACAGTAGCTGACCGCAAAATGCACAAATCTTTCGCTGGAAATATGCAAGACGAAAGAGTTGAGAGCCCGGCGTTGACTGGCGAAAATTTCCAAGATTTTGACAGCAGGCAGGAAGTGGCTTGTAGTCCTTACCAGGAACCAATAGATATCCCCAGATACCAGCAGAAACTGGGCGCGTGCAGGCCCAAGATGCTAGATGCTGGCTGCTGGCGACTGTGGCCAGAAACCACAGCAAGTCCCAATAGAGAAATTAAAAATCTGGACTTGGCCAGGTGTTGTACTTTGGTCCTTTGGCCCTTTGGCCCTTTGGCTGGGCCTGGGCCAGCTGTGTCCTGCGGCTCTCGTGCCAACAATCCTGCGCTAATTGTCTATAAATATTTTGGTCAAAAGACAGTCAAATGAGCAATGGATCTGTGACAATTAGAAACTGTTTAGCCTAAGGACAGCTCGCCTGGACTCGCCGAGCATTACCAAGGATCCCAGCATGCTAATAACAGTTAAGAACCCAAAACAGTCCCGTGCTCATTTCAAGGTATTCTCTGCACCTTGTGCGGTCCGGCATCAGCATTGTTTGCCCGGACAATGTTTTGACCGCATTGCCAAAACATTGTAAGCCAAACACACACATAGACACACACACACACACACACACACACACACACACACACCCACAACCCCCGCGGACCGAGCATTGCCATAGAAAGACAATTGGCAACGGGCAACGGGCAACGGGCAACTGGCCCAGTCCAGGTCCGGGGACTCACTCCCCGCATTACAGGTCATCGGCTGGTGGTCCCGACTTCATCCCGAGCAATTCAATTCAATTCGATTCTCATTGTCAGGACGCGTTTTATATGCGTGACATCTTATTTGTTTGAGGCTCGGGAACTCTGGCACTGTCTCTGGCACTGTCTCTGGCAGTGTCCTTGCGGTTCTAGGCCCCGGGAACAGCTCTATTATGTCTATTGGCGTTTTGTTTCTTCATTTTTTGTCAATTGTTATTGCATTTGTGATTTGTCCATTGTCATTGTTCGACAATCCAGCAATTCGCCGATTCGTTTCGATTCGAGATACATTCGCTGCGATAAGATACTTCTGCATCTGCTACCGCAAATTGCATTAACTTGGCCCAGGGAAGGCACAATTGAGGCGTGATTGAGGCGTTGTGTGCGGTAGCCGATGATTCCAGTCGAAACGACCGCAAATTCATCGCCGGCCTTTGTTCTGCGCCAATTGTTTGGACCTCGTCGAACCGTCGTCCGGCGAATATTGCACATCATTTTAGCCATTGTAGCGCCATTACCGGGAATATATTCAAAGGAATTCTCCACAGAATTGTAGCCCAGCATCATCATGTGTGAAGATGCCCAGAAATGTCTATAAAACACAAAGACGTTTCACTCGTGTGTGGTCCGGGCCAAGTCCCCGAATCGGTTGCAACTACATTTCTGCTTAAAGAACTTTAATACTTTTGCGATTTCCTCAAGCATAATTAAACAAGAAAGAAAATTTGAGATGAAAACATAAAGCGATTTATAATAAATTGAGTCGTGGCAAAAAATTGAGTTAATGGAGTTAATCTTAATTTGATTGGCAGCAGATCTCATTTTTATATGGCGCAACTAAGTTCCCGCTGACTGCTACAAAGTTATATACAAAAGGTTTACAAGGAAGGGTCCATGGAATGGTTGAGCCTACGCCAAGAAATCTTATGTCTACATATAGAACTCAGTTATTTTCCCTATTTTTCAGAAATTTGAACCAAGCTTAAGAGACTTCTATAACTTCTTAATTTCTTAATTTATTAAGAGAGGCAAACTTATGATTCAATCAACTCCATTTAGCTCAGAGATCACAGGTGATTGATCTATATATCTGTGTCAATTCTCTCGCCCTCTCTGTGCTCCCTATTTTGCGTCTCACTCTCTTTCTCGCGATAACTTGTGAGTGACACAATTTGCGCTCGTCATCGACATTTCCTGGTGCCAATGTAAATCACTTGGTTATGCAAATAACTGCATAGATATGGTTGCTCGATTCCGGACGGCGTAGGAGATAGCTGGCAAATGTGATAACCCGATAGATATGATACGAGTGCTTCGTAGATAATCACACCTACACACGGCAAATTCACTTGAACAACCCATCCATCCATCCACAAGAGAGGGTCAGCGGTTCAGAGGGTCATGGACTGAGAGGGTGATAGAGTCATAGAGTGATAGAGTGATAGAGTGCAGGGAACCGCTAAGAGAGTTTATTTAAGGAAGATTTTGGCGCGAGTTTCGAGTTTTTACGACAAACTGAGATAGGGACGCCGACGTCGACGCCGACGCCGACCCCGGGCCTGGAGTTCTTATTCAGTCGAAATGTTTGCACACAAATTTGTTGATCGTTCGTCGATCGGTTGGATGGGTTCTTCTTCTTATAGGTAAATAACAAATACCGAACCGACTTCACATGGCAATTGGAGTGCGTGGGTGTTGCCACTCGACTTGCATAACTGTGTCAGGCGTCGGTGACGGCGTCGCGTGCTGTGACAACAACCCAACCCAATCCAATCCAATCCAAGCCAAAGCACACCAATCGATCGATTGAGCGATCACTCGGCCAGGTAACCCAGGTAACCCGCGTCTTGTGCAAACATTTGCCGAGTGTGTCAAACGCGCGTCGTTCAATAAAAATAAAGAATGAAATAAAATAAAAAATTTAAATCAATAATTCGAAAGAAAAGCAAGCACCCAAATACCCTATGCCAGCCAGATAAGCCCGTGGCTTAAGCTCCCTGTCCTGCCTGCCCTACCCAACCCAGCACAGGCCATACCAGACCAGAACCGCAGCGGTCGGCACGTCATTATCATTAGGCTATTGCGCTCATATATCACCTCCATAGGGGCACCACTCGGGCACCAGCGGCTGCCCGTCAAGCATCCAACACTTTGATATATGGCTCACCCGCGCCTAAATTATGGTCTCCGGAGCTGTGCAAATAGCCGCCAGCAGCTTCGGGCTATAGACACAACACACAACACACAACACACAACACACAGAACACAGAACAATTGCAGTGCCAAACCCGAGATGAGCCCAATCCCCGAAAGCCCTAAGCCCAAAACCTCACCTTCCGAGAAGGTGTTTAGCTGCAAACGCTTCCAGTCCGCTGCTGATCGCAGTTTGATCAATTGAGCGATCGTTGCCATCAAGCACCGAGCATGGAGCAACGAGCATCCAAGGGTACACAGGGTTTCCAGGGTATCCAGGGTATCGCCGTAATAACGCAGCCTCATCTAAGCCCCAAATGCAGCTTGCCGGCGATTTGAGTGCTCATAATTGAAATGATAATCGACACATGGCAGATAGATTGAGTCAGAGTCCGAGTCAGATTTGGAGTTGGAGTCAGAGAGGATAGAGAATAGCCTGGAGCCACTGTGGCACAGTGGAGCAGGACAGGCTGCACATGTGGCACACTTGGCTCAGCTGCAGATCGCTTTGGCCCGAAATGAGCGCCACTTCCTGTTCTGATCAAATCTCAGAGCAGTTGGTAAAAGTGGTTTCACTTTGTGGGAGGAACACTTTCAGACCGCATATAAAGATCAATTAGTTCAGAGACCGATAGATTAAGGCAACAACAACAGCTCCAGTGTGATCGAGACTCAGGTGATGTTCACTTGAAAGACTTGCACTTGGCCTTTGTAGATCATCTGGAATTTATGAGGCTTATGCCTCATATTTCTAAGCTCGATCAATTAATGGAACTCGCAATCAGCTTCCAGCTCAATTGATCAGCAAAGCCTTGTGGAGGATCACTTGGAGCTTGGAGCTGTTGAGTGGCAGCTATATGGCATTTTCAGCTCAATCAATTAATAACAACTTATGAAAATCAAAGCCAGATGCAAATCCCGAAGGTTCTATACACTTCTTCAAGGAAGCATTGGAAATAAAGGAAACATATTTCAATGGTTCTCAGTTAAGATCTGACCAGTTATAAAATACGGTTATTTTTGGTTTGTTTATACACAGATGGGCAGACAGATGGGTATAATCCATTCTAGATCTCCTATCCTTCTAACGATTCTGAAGCTAACTTTCATAGTCTCTGAAGCTTCTTTCTTTCTTTGATAAGCGTATAACAATTCGTTGAAACGGACAAATCTTCTAAAGTCATTCCAATGCCCAGACCATTGGTGCCTTCTGCATAACTTCAAGAACTCCAATCATTGATCAATTCATTATCTATGCAACATTTGTCTAAATGGTATCACCAGAAGCAGGGTGACCAGCTTGAAAAAGTCCACATCTAACCGGAGAGCTACTCAATCAAAGCAATGGATAATCAATATTCGTTAAAGTAGCAATCGCAGCATTCAGCAGAGAATGTGAGGAAACCGCAGGAATTCTCAGGATTATCCCTGGACTTTATTTCCAAACGATTTGGCTTGAGACGATTTGGCTTAAAGCTTCCAGTTTATTAATTTGCTGTGACTTTAAGCCAAATCTGGCCGGGCCGACTTTATTATTTGCTTGGCTTTCCAGCACGCCCACTGTGCCGCCCCAGCTCAGCCGCGCAGGCGGTTGGAGGAGCCGCCTGAGAGCCGCGTTGACTGACAGACGCAGCGTGTCGTCGCCTCCAGCTAGAGGAGCTCAGAGTGAGCCATTCGTCTGCTCGTCTTGGCGTCTGGCCGGTGTCCTGGCTTGCGCAGATCTGTCTATCAAGCATTGGGACATGTGGCACGGGGGCAGTGGCAGTGGCAGGGGCAGGCGGCGCATGGAGCATGGGGCATGGGGCATGGGGCATGTGGCATGCTGCGCTTAGCGGCGACATCAACCGGTAGAAACAGCAGTCAAAACTCTGTCAGACAGTTTGTAAACAGTTTTCAAAGTCGAGCACATCAGTTGGCCACATCGCGATAAAGACGCGTCTTCATTTCTTTTCTTTTTCTTTTTCTTTTTCTTTTTGCCTCTTTGGGCTTTTGTCTTCAATTTTGTGTTGTTTTTGCTCCTCTTTTGTTGCTTTAAGCCTAAGACGCGTCAGCTTAGATGCCAGCAGAGATCCAGAGACAGATCAGTGGCTCAGCACAGTGGGGCAAAGTGGTGTGGTTTGTGGCAGAAACATGAAACATATATCGTATAATATTCATCCGACTGAAGTTACAATGGTCTCCAAGCAAAGACGGATAATATCGATTTGGCCTCTTTCATCTAGAGGTTTTTCTAGCTTTATTCCCGTCTACTCATCTATATATCTGTCTGTCTGTCTGTCTGTCTGTCTGTCTGCATGTCTGCTCACCCTTTCTGACTGTGTTTGTATGAATTATATATCTGGCTGTCAGCCTCTTGATCCTCATGATCCTCATGGATCTGCCTGTCTGTTGCCGTAGTTATTGCCCTGACATACATATAGTCTTTCTGTCGGTCAATCGCATTCTCCTTTCCCCTGGTGTTGGAGCATTTCAGATACATTTTTTAGATTTTTGATCCACAAAACAGCTAATGTCACCCATGGTACTGGGCATAGACTCTGCTGGAGTGGTGTGGTGTCTGTTGTCTGCGCGTCGGGGCTCCATTTCAGAAAGGAAAAGAAAACTGTGTACGACATTTGCGCCATTATAACTTTATCGCTTTTGGACAGATTGTTGGGCCATGTCTACAGCTCTCAGTTAGAGGGATCGAGGGCGGCTGAGGGGCTGAGGGAAGTAGGTGGAGTAGGGGGAACCGTTGCATTCATTGGCGGTGGTTGATGTGAGTGATGTACCTGCTGCCAGAATGCCTGATGATCATGAGGATCATGAGGATCATGAGTGCTTAATAGCATTAGCTGCTGCAGTTGCTTAGACAGGCGGGGGGCCATGTGGTGGTCAGTTGAGCTCAGTTCAGTTCAGTTTAGTTTAGTTTAGTTGTGCTGAGTTGTGGTTCAGCTCGGTGGCTCGGTGGCGTCTCGTCAAAAACCATCAACAGTTTTCAATCTTGCCAAGCTACTTGTAATTGCTGCCGCTGCCGCTGTGCAGATTATTAACTCTTTGGTTCGGGCAGCAGGCGAGCGGCAGCTCTTTAAAAACCCATTTAGGCTTACAAGCTTGTTAAGCTTGCCCCAAATCTGTGGCACCACTCGGTGCAGCCCATTGCCCAGTTGCCCAGTTGCCCAGTTGCCAACTTGTTGGGCTGCACTGGCACTGGCACTGGGCACTGGGCACGTTTAATGCAATTTCACGTTCGGTTTTATCGCTGGCTAAGTAGCCACTAAACGGCAGCTCTTTAATCTCAACGGCTTCCAGTCAGCAGCTTCCTGTGGCCTCAACTGGGCCGTTAAGAAAGGCTTAGCTGGAGCTGCGGCTGCCGATGGTGCAGCAGTTCACGAGGCCCTACTTTCTTTGGGGGCATGTCTCAAGCTGCGTTGCGCCTACCTTGTTAAGCGTTAAGGACAAACTGGTCCACTGTTTAATGATCGATTCACTCGATCCACTCGAACTTTGCTGCTTTGCTGCACTTGAGGCTGTGGTGCAACGGTGCATGCCACCGCCACCGCCACCACCGCCGCCAATCGCCAAT
The DNA here is from genome assembly GCA_037040045.1 of Phorticella flavipennis. NCBI lineage: Eukaryota > Metazoa > Arthropoda > Insecta > Diptera > Drosophilidae > Phorticella > Phorticella flavipennis. The sequence continues at coordinate 128,458 of JBANCY010000008.1, forward strand.
CGTGCAGGCCCGAAGCACTGTGGCACGCTGGCACTGTGGCAACAACTGGCCAATTCAGAGGCATAAACTGGGAGGGAGATGATGAAACCTAGATGAACTTTCAGCAGAAAGCCCATTCTGTGGCTTCTACCAAAGAGTTCTTAATGGAAAATGCCCTTCCTTTCAATCCATTGACCATACCCAAACCGTGGCTTTGTTTTGGAATATCTCAATGAGGTTCATTGATATTGGAATCATCAGCTTTTTATACTCCATTTTATACCATTTGAAAAATGGGAAGAAGGAAATGTGTCTAACAGCCACAAGTGCGAGAGTTATGAATTTTAGTTTGTAGGTACTTATAGAGCTTATGGCATCCAATTTTTTTTCCATCCTAACTTGGTACCTCCTAATTTAAATAAGTACTTTTATTTTCTATAATTCTTATATTTCAACCTTCCATTTAAGAAAATATATTAATGACTATGTCATAAACCATTGCTGAAAATTTCAGAACGATCGTATCATAAACACCGAAGTTATAGGACCCTGAAATTGCCGAAAACGGTCCAAAATGGCAAAATGTGAAAAATCCATTATCTCACTTGGCGGCTCAACAAGCTCTCTCGACTGCAGTACAATTTCTTAACTTTGCCCACTGTCGCTTGCACGCTTTATTTTCAGCCTTTTTTACGCCAAATTGAACCATAGTCTCGTAGCTGTCCAATCATTTATGACTCGCCTGCCGTTGGGGCCTCTTGCGTTTGTCAGTTGGCCACAAGGTTGCAGCGCCCAGCTCCCAGCTCCCGCCCAGCTTCCAACCAGCTCCCAGCTTCCAGCTGGTATCTCCACATCTCCGGATCTCGGCCGGTGTCTGCTTAGTAATTGCGGATTAAATGCTGCAGCGTATCGCAGCGAAACAAGATCTGATTAAGAATATTTCAATTAGCAGCGCGTTGCCTTCAGGTACCCCTCGGCGGCTCACGTGGCCGCCACCTCCTCCTCCTCCTCCTCCACCCCAAAAACCGCCAAAAAATGCACAAAAAAAACTTTCATTACGCTGAAAGAAAGTTGCACGAAAATTGCACATACTTAAGGTATTTTTTTTCATTCAGGGTTTTCTTGCAGCTCTTTTTGGGGTCGTTTGGGCTTATATTTTGATTGATTCCCAATTCATTTTTCGCATGCTAATTAAGTCACTTGAACGGGCAGCAGCTCAACCGTGGCCCGGGCACAGGACCATATCCAGACCCAAGCCCAGACCCAGACCCGGGACTGGTTCCAATTTCGATGATCGAACTGAAAACGCTTTGCAAACTGCTTTATAAGTCGGACTTGTTGATGAAGTGGGACGTTTTCTCGTTAAGCAACTGCCATTATTTTGGCCAAGCCAAATCTTAACTGGAACCCTGAATTAGCTTCCGCAGAGATCAGAACAATTAACTCATACCAAAATTGGAGGAAATTCTTTTTGAACATTATCGGCAGAAATCTAGGTGCCAAATTGGTTGTCTGGCAGTTGAAATAATCAATTTTTCTCCTATTGTCATTTTGGTACAGATCTAAGTTATCCGGTTTTTGAAACGATAGATTCCAGGATAGATTATTGATATAATCATATTTATATACTCAAAAATTCAAATAATTATGTTAAGATGTGGCGTAGGACTTGAAATCCACCCACATAAAAAAAGATCTTCAGTGAAGGAAGCCGAAAAAAAAACAAATAGTGCTTCAGGATTTGACCCAATGGGGTTGTTATGGCCATATAATAATAATACTGTTAAGAACTGTAGATGAAATTCATATGTTCATATGAAATTCGAGAAATCATTCAAATTTTGGATAACATTCTCTGTTTACTCTCTATAAGCATCTATATATCAATTTTGAAAACTCTAGCTTTTGCAGTCTCTGAGATCCACCGGCTTTTAGACAGATGTGCGAAACGATGGATGGCCAGATGAACAGAAGGATAGGGTTATATCGACTCGGCTGTTGATGAGGACCTATGCCTCTTTCTGCCTGTTACAAACATTTTTCAAATGGTATCAGCTATAGAAAATGTTGGCCTAAAGAAATAAAAAAAAATACTATTTTCTACGGAAAATCAAACTCCAAGCTCTGGGCCCCAGCAAAAGCCAAGCATTTGAAATGTTCATTCCCAGACTTCTTAACAAAAACCGATTCCACATTTAAATTTCTTCAACAGCAAAATCATTTTCAAAACGTAAAAAGGTAAATTTTAGACACATTTCTCTTAAGTTTCTCTTGTCTAAACTGAAGAGAATACTCAAATGGAGCACTTTGAGGACTAAATATATGTGCCTTGAGTCAAAATCAAATGGATACTTTCAATTATATTCTCTTAAAGCCCTCTGCCCCGAGGCTGATGCGGTGCCACAGTCCCCCAGAGTCGCACAGTAGACACTCGTTCGTCGGCCTCCCCCGTCCAGCCGACTGACGGAGCTACTGTTCCCCGATGCTGTGAAGCATCATCATTATCATTTTTGCTATAACTGCTAGAGGTCTGGGCCAAATGATGCTACCAAATTATGCCATAAATGCCAAGGCGAAATAAAAGTGGCAACCGGGGCAGTCGGAGCAGTCGGGAGGGACTAAAACGCGCTTTCAACGCGCTTTCGAGGCTGCGTCTCGTCACCATCTCCATCTTCGTCGTCATCGTCGTCATCGTGGTCATCGTGGTCATCGTGGTCATCGTAATCGTAATGGTAATCGAATGAATGGGCTGCCCGCCCTCCGTCACTTCGTTCATCCGGCATCAAAACTATATCATAATACAAATCCTGGTTGCGGGCAATCAAGCCATCAAAAGCATTTTAATCCAACCCCATGAAAAACACTTTCATTAAACAAAATTTTTATTGTGCCACCAACTGGTTGGCGGGCAACGCCGGGCACGCCGGGCACGCCGGGCACGCCAGAAGTCGGCTATATGCATTTATTGGCGGTCAACTATAAAAGTTTGACCCAGTTTCGGGATTGTCGTCGTTATATAGTGCATATGGCTGGGTCGGTTGCTGCGGCTTTTCAATTCCAAAATTGCTACAAATTACACATTTTGCCGGGGCGCAAAAGTGTGCCGCATGCACGCGTGACAGGCCGACCTGGGGGACCCGGGGGACCTGGGGGCCACCGGCCGGGGGGATAGACCCCAAAATTCACTCCACGAGGCAGAGGTCGTCGGCAGGGCGAGGGGCCAGCGGTGCCAGCGGTGTCAGCGACGGCAACTTTTACCCATTGCAATTAAGTTGCAGCGCGATGCAGCAGATTAAAGTAAATAATATCAATAATAATAACAGCAGCCGACGCAGCAGCAGCAGCAGCTCCAATAACTCATAAACTGTAATCACTTACACGAACGAAGCCCGAAAAACTTGTTATCGGTTATCGAAGACGAGCAACAGCCAGCGAGCAGTTGGGCCAAGACCAGCAAATACCCTGTAGAGCAGGGCTATAGTTAGGGTCACAATGTGCGCAACATATTGGTCGATATCGATGTTTATCGATGTGTTGAGTTATCGATAAATATTGATAACAGTATCTAAATACTTATACGATACAAATCACTGTTCTTCTAGGAATAAGTTATGGAGCTAACCCCAGAGGAATACATTAAACCACTTGAGCCACTAAAGAGTCCTATGTGAGTTACCGATAAATGTTGATATTTAAATACTTATAAGGCACAATCTCCAGTTTTTTTGTGACGAAAGATAGAGCTAATCCATAAAACTAATAATGGTAATACACAAGCCAAGGATTTTCAAAGATCTTCAAACTTAAACCGGAGTTTTTAGGCTAGAAATGAACTTTGTTTTGATTCATCGTATAGAGCTATCCAACAGCTTCGATTTATATCCTATAAATACCGATCCCAGGCAATTGATTAACATTAAAATCTAATTAAGGGTCTACCTATAAGTATGATTCCATATGCAAGAAAGTCCAACATCACCCTGTTCAGGAACATTTAAGCAGTATTTTAGAAAACATAGGAAATATTACTAGATTGAGTTCCATAGGGTGTTCTTCAAATATTATGAGATTAAAATAGCTCCCTTCATTACATAAACCATCTACATAATACCCAGTATCGAATTTCGCCTTCTTCAAAGTCGCAACTACCCGCTCTCCCCGACTTCTCACAAGTCGCGCCGCAACTCTATGAGACGCGGCCCCTTCTCGGACCTTCTTCCTATTGAGCTTCCGCAGCGTGTACAATCCAATTGGATTCGCTCTTTATCGCAGTTATCCTTTTGATTTATCTCTTCGCTCACACGCCGCATTTACTGGCTTGGGGCTTGGGGATTGGGTTCGGGATTGGGATTGGGATTGGGATTGGCACTGCCAGCACTGGTCCACTCCGGACTCCATACTAATTGCGTTCATAATAAACAATTTCACAATTAAGTATTACAACAGGCCCAGACAAGTTGTACGTTTATGGGCCGTAGAGGGGCTTTAGGGAGCTGGAGGGGCTGGCAAGGGGCCACAGTTTTGTGAAAATTTATCGATTGTGCACGTTGCCTTATCAGATGTGACGTGCTTCTTATTAGGCTTCGCCGCTTCTTCTCGCCCTTTTGTCTTGCGCCTTTTGCTTTCTTTTCGTAGGCCATTTGCGCCTCTTTCTCTCTTTCACTCAGCGGCAGCAGCAGAAGAATTGAAGAATTGAAGAATCGAAGAAGCTCCTTCTTCCGCTTATCGGCCTGTTAACATCTGGCAACGCCGACGAAGCGCTGTCTGCGTCTGCGTCTGCGTCGAATAGTTGAAAACTTATTTACATTTAATTTGCATATTTCGAAATGCGAGTTGAGCCTCTCCGAGGATCTGCCAATAAGCCGACATATTGAGGACTTACGCCAGTTGCAAAATGTTCGAAGACGTATTATTTATAAAGCTTCAAAGAAACAGGTAAAAGACTCTACTAATGGACTGCTTTGGGGAGTACGGACTATCGAATTGTGTTCTTAACTTTCTGAGTATTTCTTGGTAAAACTACTCTAAACCTTGTGATATATTGAATCTCATATATTAAAGAGACTGTTGCGAACGTTCTTAGGTGTCCCAAGGCTGACGAAATTCGGAATAATTGTTTACTTTACGAAAGTTATATGAATATTCAAAAGGAACATTCAAGTAGGACAACTTATCGATTAATTTTGAGTCGTTTGACTTAGTCAACTATTACTTAACTAAAGATCGATTGATTTGCTATATTTATATAATATATCGTCGCAAGCTACCAGTGCACACTTGTCCCAATGTCAACATTTTTGCACATATTAGAGAAATATACACCTGAAACTTGGTACACTGAGGTCTTATTATTTATACAAATAATGGGCAAAACTTTGTACCAATCCGAACACCAATCCGAATTCAATTTGAAAAATTGACTTTTTCAAAAATATTGGGCATTGGGACCAGTGCTTGGTGTTTCTACCAACATTTCGTTGGGTGTGTAAGAAACGGACTAAAGAGCCAAAGAGCCCTATGCAAATGCGCACAATTTGCGGTTGATGCGACAAGCGACAAAGCCGTTATCAAGGATGCTTGGATCAGATGCCATATCCATCCATATCTGTATCTGTGTTTGATGCCAGCTTTGGGGCCTTCGGTTTGCACTTTGTGGCAAAAGAGTTGTTGTTGCTCTTGTTGTTGTTGCTCTTATCGCATATGTTGTTCGACTTGTCGATGTTGTTGTTGTCGTTGTCGTTGTTGTTGTTGTGGTTGTTGTTGTTGTTGTTGTTTTGTTGGTGTTTAAGCACACATTGATAATCATTAGTTAAGTTGTTAACTGATTTCGTTTAGAGATTTGTCAAGACGACGACCCATGTCTGAGTTATTTTCTGTTGTTGCTGCAAAATATTTTAATGTGATTTATCGACAGCAACAACAACATCAACAACATCAACAACAACAACAATAACAACAACAACAACATCGGTAACAACAACAACAACTTTAACAATAAATCAAGCGCTTTGGCAACTAATGAGACAGATTGCTGCAACGTCTGCTGCCTCTGCTTGTTGCAAGAACAAGATCAAGTCTCAAGAACAGGAAACCCACCCGAATCCGAACCCGAACCCGAACCCGAACCAGATCAAAATCGGCAACAAAATCAATAAACTGCAAGCGATCCGGGCTGGGGTCAACGTGGGGGCTCCCCAATTACAACAAATGATATTTTATTGGTATTTGATGAGCGTCGAACTGTGCAATTGCTTGGCCAATAAATTTGATCCCTCCGTCGTCGGCTACCAGGCAATTGCACTTATTATTTGGGCCCAAAGCTCATTAGAGCTCCGTTCCGTTCCGGCGCGACCCAGGTACGATCAGGTCGCAGTCCCAGCGAAGTCCCCGCCTTCGAAACGGGCCCACCAACCACGCTGGGCAGTTCCAGAACTGCCCTTTTTACCAACCAGTGTGGGAGCTGGCCCAGTGCGTTTGCCTAATCCCCCCGACATGGGGAAAAAATAACAACACATAAATAATGCGTCCATCGAGAGGAAACCTCTAGAATTGAAGAACTTCAAGTTAATTCCGTTGCCGCTGACTCTTGGCTTTTACAATAAATCACGCGATTCGTTGGCGGCCCAATTAAGCGCACTCTCCCAATGATCCTCAATGATCCCGAAGATCTCAAAGATTCTTTTGCTTTTTGCTGCATCGTCTTGTATTTCGTCTTCTCCGTTTTGCAACTCCAGATGCAACTCAATCAGCAGATTAAACAGCAAAAAAGTAAGTTCCAATTTCGGAACTCCGAACAAAAGTTTTAGACACAAAAACTCTGCTTAGATACCGCGCAGAAGGCGCCACACTTTAGCGGAAAGGACCACGGAATACCCTAGTTCCAAGGGGGCAATAGCAACCAAGCTTATATCCATCTCATATGAATAACTACTGTGCTTATGAACAGATAGTGCTTTAAATACGAACATTACTTCAAAAATGATATCTCTAGAAATTCACCTGTTATTGAGAATTTCTATTTTCGAGCCTTTTGAAAATAATACAAGTAAGAGAGCTCTACCCTGATTCCCTTATAAAGAGATGGAACAACATTGTGTATTGAAGCCGCTAGTTCTATACATGCAAAAGTTATTGCCAAATTTGTTGGTTTTCGAGCAAATGGGGCAGGACACCTAAAATTGAAAATAAACTTGATCTGCGTATGGTATACATGGATCTTCATACCAACGTTCTAGCTTTTGTGGTCTCTGAGATCTCTGTTCAAACATACGGACCAATTTTCAATTGGGATAAGGGTATAAAAAATGTAGTATGAAAACTTCGGAAGAACTAATCGAACCAGCAGTCTAGCATAATAGCTTAGGTTAATTTTTGAACCAAATTAGTGATCAATTGGTTGTTTGGCTCCCATTTTAAATGGATTCCTTGATACACAAGTTCATATCTGAATAAAGTTATATGATGGGGTGGGGTCCTTCATGCCCGTATCAACCTGTTGTAGCAATTTGCACCAAACTATAGTTCACATTATCTTCATATTATCACAGTGAAACCATTTACTGATTATTGTTAGATCCAATAGATTGTCAAGATAATTTGGAAAAAAAAATATTATCACAAAAAAACGGAGAATAATGGGTTGACAAAATGTCATAAAATATCGTGAATTAATTAATCAAAAAAAAATCAAATTTACAATTCACCCGAACTAATTATATTACTCAACTAATACACTTAGGCCAATGTACAATGCATCCATCAAAATTATTTTAAGCTTTTTTATGCGAGTTGACCAATTCCCGGAAAAGTTTGGACTCTCCCTCATATCGATAACGCAACGTCCTAAAAGTAATACAAAAACACGCTCAACAGCACCAAGAGCAGGCCCACGGCGGAGGTTCGACTGGCCCCGTTGTACTCCAAGCCGGTGACCGAGGCGAAGCCGAGCCGATTGTTGGCCATGTCGAACTCCGTGTAATACTGCCGTATGAAGATGTCGCCCAGGATCCAGAAGTCGGTGCCGGCTGTCTGGATGGCCAGAGCGCAGCCCAGATCCGTTTGCAGTATGTAGGCTGAGGCGGGCACGCCGAGTACGGTGCCGTTTACGGTCAGCTTCAGGACCGGCATCGAGTTGACCGCGCTGCAGTCCAGAGTGCCGGAGTTGAGATTGAGCGCCGCCACCAGCAGCTGGTAGTCCGCGGCGGGGGCTATGATGAGGGAGGTGCCGGTGTCTGCGATGGCCTGGCAACTGCTGCACAACTGTTTGCCATTGATGTTGGCGCTGTCCATCTGGAACTGCCAGTAGTCCGGCTTGGTGACGCTCGCATAGACCATGGAGCCCTTGTAGAGCGTGGGATCGGAGCCGCCCAGCACCAGCTGGCCGCCAATTGTGGCGCTCTGGTCGGCCAAAAAGAAGGAGAACACCTGCTGGGGCACCAGGTTCTGGCTATAGACATTGTAGAAGGGCGGCACAATATTATCTTCCGCCAAGGCCTGGTAGCCCATGCCGAGTATGCCATCAAACTGGGCGTTATCCAGGGCGTCGTCCATGGTGTTGGCGAGCACAAATGTTTGGTTCTTAATGATGAGCCCATTCCAGGAGAGCACATCTGTGGCCACGGTGCCCGTTATGGCGCCCGTGCCATAGCTGAGACTGACACTTTGCGTACTTCCCACATACGAGGTGGATAGTCTCGGCGTAAAGAACGTGTGCAACTGGCAAGCGGTGCTCATGCAGGTGACCGAGGGCACCCAAAGGTTGGAGGAGCCCGTGTCGAACAGAATTGAAAAGTTTTGGGCTGGCGTACCCAGGCCTATGGTTCCGTAATACTGCAAATTGTTATAGTTGGACAGCTCCTCCTCGTTCAGGTGGCTGGACGTAGTGCTCGTAGTGCTCGCAGTGCTCGCAGTGGGCCCAATGGTCGTTGAGGCGCCCGTAGAGTCCGCCTGTATGGCATCCCGTACTTGGTACTTGACGCGCAGGTGCTTCACCTCGGCCGCAATGCTCTTGGGCGTCTTGACCACGTTCTTCCGCCGCTGGATGGGCACACGATGAAGTTCGGCATTGGCCAAGGCCAGTACCAGGCCAAATAGGAGGAATCCCTTGAGCATGTTTCTATGGCTATTCGTCTACTGAGCCCCCAGCCGGACATGCACCGTGTATTTATACGGGGTTAAAATGAAATACCACTTGTCGCGAGTGCTCGACAAGCAGTTACCCTGGAATTCCAAATGTCATTACCATTGAGTGAGTGACGGAAGTTTCTGCAGTTATTCCAACAAAATATAATCATACAACTCGCTTGCACTGACTACAGGGTATATTGAAAAGTAAGACAATTTCTTATCTGTTTATGGAAATCAATTATGAAATCACTGAAAATCGAACATAGATAAGATTGTTTATATCTAAAAAAAGCACCAAACGAATATCTCTGATGGGATTTTAAGCGCTGCCAACGCCACAAAGTCCGGAGAACCGTGGGCCCACAGAAACAGGGGCAAGGCACGTGGGCCGAGAAATTTGTCATCGATGACGAGACATGGGGCACTTCAAGATAAGCCACACGCCCCTCAACAAACCCAAGCACCGGTCACTACGGAGGGCTTCCAAATTATGTTCCAAAACACAGAAAATTATGAGCAAAAAAAAACAGGATACCCAAAGTATAGATTTATGAAAGATTTTTGAACCAGATGGGACTTGCCTAGATCTATGTCTTTAGCTTGTTATTATTTCTCATGAAGTATTCACTTTTTTGACTCAGTTTGATCACAACTGATGAATCAGGAAGTATTTCTGAAGACACAACTTGTTATCAGTCGAAGCAAAATAATACTCAAGGCATTAAAAACAAATAATGCCACGGAAATTCTGGAAACTGGCCTCAAAGCCTAGCATATATATAGACCTAACAGTAATCCAGCCCAGCAAAATAATTAAATTTAACCAATCCCTAACCTCAGGGCCCCCTTTGAGTAATTACAACAAATTTATATGTAATCGCACTTGCGCTATCAAAAGGTTTTATTTGCCATCACTGCACGTGGATGAACTGGAACTGCAACTAGATTCACTTAGACAACTGGGGCGAAGCCGATGCGGTTGTTGCCCAAGTCGAACTCGGTGTAGTACTGTCCAATGAAGACATCGCCCAAGATCCAGAAGTCGGTGCCCATGTACTGGAAGCTCGACTGGCACTCGCCATCGGACTGAATGATGTAGGCGGAGGGCTCCAGGGTGAAGGTGGTGCCACCAATGTTCAGGGTGAGCACGGGCATGGAGTCGACAGTGGAGCAATCGACCAGACCTTCATCATCAACGTTGAGCAGCTCGTTCAAGATCTCGTAGGCATCCTCGGTCACAACCAAGAGGGAGGTGCCGGTATCAGCGATAGCCTGGCAGTTGTCGCACAGGGAGTAGCCATCCATGGAGGCACCAGCCATGGTGAATTGCCAGTAGCCCTGCTCGGAGATATCGACGTAGGTCAAATCGCCAGAGTACAGTGTGGAATCAGAGCCGCCGAAGATGAGTTCACCACCAGTGGTGGAGGTGCCATCGCGTGCCAGATAGAAGGAGAAGACGGAGGAATCAACCAGACCCTGGGAGACCATGTTGTAGAATGGTGGCACCACACTATCCACGGCAAGGGATTCGTAGGCCATACCGAGAATACCATCGAAGCTGGCGTCATTGAAGTTGGTGCCGGGCTCAGAGGTGGCCTCAGCGAAGGTCTGGCTCTGGATTTGGAGTCCATTGACATCAACGGTATCGGTGGACAGGAAACCGGACAGACTGCCGGAGCCGTACTGGATGGAGAAGCTCTCGCCATTGGCAACATAGGTGGTGGAGGCGCTGGAATCGTACTGGTTGTGGACTACGCAGCCATCGCTGGGGCAGGTGTTGGAGGGCACCCACAAGTTGGAGGAACCGGAATCGAACAGCACTTTGAAGCTCTGAGCAGGTGTGCCAATGGAGATGGCACCATAGTAGGCCATGTTCATGGAGTTCGAGAGCGTCTCCTCGTTAAGGCGGGGCCTTGGCAGATGGTACTTGGAGCGCAGGTGCTCCACCTCGGCGCGCACATTGGCGCGAGTCTTCACGAAGTTCTCCTGCTTGTAGACAGGGACGCGGTGGAGCTCGGCGCTGGCCACGGCCAGGACCACAGCGAGTAATGCGACTGCTTTCAGCATATTGATTGGGTGTCTACTTGGATTCGACTAATTCAAACCGTGGATAATTCCGGTATTTATAGCAGCTCTTGCAGGGGTCTAGCTGGCCAGATAAGATAGTTTAAGCAAGTCAATTGTCCTATTATCTAGCGTATCTGGCGTATCTGGCGTATCTGTCGTATCTATCTAATGCCGGATAGCTTTGGCCGAACAAGAACTCGAGAGCAAGAATGGCGCAATGACTCGGACTTTTTGGAGGGCGACACTTGAAGGGCTTTCGCATCGAGTGTTTGGGAAAACCGCCAGGCTGCTCAAGTGCCCGGCTAATCAGTGTTCCGCTCCAAATACGTCACCTCTCTCGGAGGTCCGTCAGTTTCCACTGGACACTGATGGAGGACGGACAGGTCTAATCAGATAGCCGGCATAACAAATGTTTTTTCGATTTTTTTTCTGTTTTTTGTTTTTCGGCATTATCGAATCGCCTTGGTGTAAAAAACATCATATCAATGTGTCAATTTGCGCACAAAGTGGACATAGATAACACTTGACTTAACAGATTCGCCTAGAAGATTAAAGCCAGCTATTCTTTGGTTCCTAAAATAAAGCCAGCAAATGGCAAGATTTTGATATTGCCGATAAGAAGGCTTATTGGGAGCTTAAAGTGAATTTGGAAAACAAACAACTTTGGCTATAAGTTCCATTCTCAAGTCTAGACTAAACATAAACCCTTTGAGAATTACACGAGTTTCTCCGAGAAAGGGTTTATTTTGCAGTGAAACTAAGATAAGATAAGTGCGTGCTCTGATACTATGGAAGAAGTTATTGTCATAGTGAGCCATGAGATATAGTCAACCGATTTATTTCTAAATTTAGTCTAAGCACTTATATGCACTTGACAAGCTGTTCGATCAATGGGGAATTGCCCATTCTTCAATTCGATTACTAGAATGTTATTCAAGTTAATCGGGGTGTTAATAACTCTCTAAATTTTAAGCCAATCGTTCCTATGACAGCATAAGTTTAGTTTAGTTAACCGATTTCTATATCTATATACTATACCTAATTTAAGGCTCCTTAGATTTTCATTTAATCAAATTAATGCACACTTCCCCAAACCATTGAAGAAAGGCGACCGGCAGATTACAATAGGCATATATGTATTTCAAATTGTTGGAGTTCTATCAAGTTTCATTAAGATAACATTGCAGGGTATTGAGTTGAGTTGGTTAGCTAAAAATAGTTCAACCAACACACCCCAATCTGAAGCTTTATGCCTTATATCTAGTCAGATGTTTCCCACAGTATGATTTGTCCCCCCTTTGTTATACTCAAGATCGAAATTCTTGATAGTTGAGTCAAGTGTTTTGGCTCTCCGGTAATGTCTCTCTGGGAATATCTCAAGTGTTTGTTTACACGCCCCATCAAATGCCTTGACAACAAACCAAATATAATCGAATATTAGGGTTTTATTTACATTTCTATGCTCAAATCAATCTATTTAGGGAGTTCTTAAAGGGAACTCGATAATAGCTTGCCACGACCTTGGTGCTTGGAGAAACTAAGCCACTGGGGCGAAGCCGATGCGGTTGTTGCCCAAGTCGAACTCGGTGTAGTACTGTCCAATGAAGACATCGCCCAAGATCCAGAAGTCGGTGCCCATGTACTCGAAGCTCGACTGGCACTCGCCATTGGACTGAATGATGTAGGCGGAGGGCTCCAGGGTGAAGGTTGTGCCACCAATGTTCAGGGAGAGCACGGGCAGGGAATCGACAGTGGAGCAATCGACCAGACCATCCTCGTCAACGTTGAGCAGATTGTTCAGAATGTCGTAGGCATCCTCGGTCACAACCAAGAGGGAGGTGCCGGTATCGGCGATAGCCTGGCAGTTGTCGCAAAGGGTATTGCCATCGATGGTGGCACCAGCCATGGTGAATTGCCAGTAGCTCTGCTCGGAGATGGGTACATAGGTCAAGTCGCCGGTGTAGAGGGATGAGTCGGAGCCGCCAAAGATGAGTTCACCACCCTCGGTGGAGGTGCCATCGCGTGCCAGATAGAAGGAGAAGACGGAAGCTTCGACCAGACCCTGGGAGACCATGTTGTAGAAAGGTGGCACGACATTGTCCACGGCAAGGGAGTGATAAGCCATACCGAGAATACCATCGAATTGGGCATCGTTGAAGCTGGTGCCGGGCTCAGAGGTAGCCTCAGCAAAGGTCTGGCTCTTGATCTCCAAGCCGTTCACATCAACGGTATCGGTGGACAGGAAACCGGACAGACTGCCGGAGCCATACTGGATGGAGAAGCCCTCGCCGTTGGACACATAGGTGGATGAGTCGTCGTGGTTGTAACGGCTGTGCTTGTGGCAGGCGATGTCGAAGAACCAGCACTTGCTCGAGGGCACCCACAGGTTGGAGGAGCCAGTGTCGAACAGAACCTTGAAGCTCTGAGGGGGTGTGCCGATGGTGATGGCGCCGTAGTAGGCCATGTTGATCGAGTTGGAGAGCTCCTCCTCGTTGAGGTCCCTGGCGGCGGGCAGGCGGTACTTGGCGCGCAGGTAGGACTTCTCGGCCTGCAGATTGCCGCGGGTCTTCACGAAGTTCTCATGCTTGTAGATGGGCATACGGTTGAGCTCGGCGCTGGCCACGGCCAGGACGACAGCGAGTAGGGCGACTGCTTTGAGCATATTGAATGGGTGTCTACTTGGGTTAGACTAATAGTTGGGGCGGCTCACTTCGGTATTTATACGGGAAATCTTATCGATATTTGCGTAGGTGCAACGCGTGCAATTCAATCCAATCAGGGCAGATCGTCTGAATGATAAGTTGGTTAATATCTCCAGGCTATGATTGGACGACGGCTATCAGCTAGACACGGCGGTGAAAAGTCGGAGCTGTTTGTTTCTATTTTAAGTTCTAGTACTTTTGTCAAGATAGGAAACCCCAAATTAAACAAAGGGAGAAGCTCACTCAAGGAACCACTAGACACTGTAGGGGCAACACTTGAGATCCCCGAGATGGGCTGAAGTGTAGACCTGCAGGGGAATGGGAGCTTTTTGAATTCTTCTCCTGATGACTGAAGACTTTCTACTACCTTCTAGAGGACCATGCAGAGCTAATTGATTCCTAGACTCTAAAATTGCATTGGTACAATTCTTGAGATTTCCGAGATGGTCTGAAGTCCAAATCCAGGGGACTGAGAGATGTTTCGCGGAGTTTTTTCAAAGCTTTCACCGGATGACTAAAAACTTTCAATTACCTTCGTATCTTGCATTGCTACGATTCCATAAGCTTAAGTCTTGGTTCCAAATTTATACAACTTTCATATCTGAAAGTTCAGCTTACTTCAAAAGGCTGACAATCACAATCAGTGCGCATTTTTTAATTTTGAGGGTACCCAAAACCCTTAAGAAAGTTTGTTTACAAAAAACTTAATGCGTTTAATAATATTTAAAAGCGACTCGTGCTACAATTGTTATCTTTGTAAAAGATAATCGATGTCGGAAACTTTTCTAATTGATTACATTTCCAATTTGTCAATAGTTTTTGTTTTCCAGTTAAATGGTATTTCATAGCATATGATAAAACTCATTCCATAGCATATGATAAACACAAAGGTCACCTATATCATCAACTTGACTCGCCAACAGAAGATCTAGAAGGAGTTCATGCTGATGTAACTTTTTGAAACTTGGGACAGTTGCTATTTCTTCTTATCTGAAATAGATCATGTTTTAAGATCTAGTAAAGATAAAGTTTATAATGTACAATAGCTGTCATATAATCCATATCTATATCAAAGTCAGCACCTGTAAATTTAAGGAGAATACAGAATATTCTTTATAACAATCTAGACATCTATACTATAGTCTCTATAAGAACAATTGCCCCGAAATTTTTACAAAAATACTCTGCAAGTATAGATACACTTCGGCACTACAAATATCATGGACACTCCTTTCCGCTAATGAATATTGAGAGTCCATATATGAACACCTACAAAGAGTCGACTAGCATATACCCTATACTACCAAATTTTCAGTGTTCTTCATTAACTTGAGCACCACAGTCAGAACCTCCCAAATGTTTATACCCTATGAAAACAAAACAAAAATCGCAAAATCATAGACAAAACAATCGGCGAAATTCAATTTAATTCAGATAAGATATTAACTAAAACAGAAAACAAAATATCGAAAAAGCAAACAACAAACTGTTATTCTGGGTATCGCATATCTTGAGGCTAAGCCGAATTCGAGATTAGAGAAATTCGAAAGTGCTTAAACTTTGCCCAGATGCGGAGCTATCGTAGATCCATCGGCGTATCAGTGGGTGAGGTGCCAAGCCCACTTGCTCCCCAATTATCAGCTGATATGATTTGGGTTTTTTGGCATTCGATAGTGCCATGACACCATTCCCAGGGAATGGAACAAGCACTAAAAATACCCTCCAGATACTTGAGATATGACGCTATTAATATGGAGATACAGACAGCTCCAGAAATTGAATTAGCAAACAATAAAGAAATTAAGCCCAAATGCGATACTCGACTCGTATCATATGATCCACTGGCCGGCCACAAAGGCGGTCCACTCCTCAATCAGTTGCTGATATAATTCCCGGTCTGTCGAAGCGTTCATGACCTTACAGACTGTTCTTTTACGATTTGATACATTTTATTGACATACCGGAAAAAAACTCATAAGATCTGCTTATAGTTTTCAAAATTTGGACAGTTTTTTTTTATAAATTTTTGTTCCGTAAAGTATAGTCTGAGAACAGATATTGATCAGCAGTCATCTATTCTTAAGAAACTGACTATATATAGTATTTTCAAGTCAATATGTAAGGAAACTCAATATTATCTATAAGGTAAGAATTTTTACGAAAAAACTAGCTCTTTGGGTTCTTTGTTTCAATTCGAGTATTTATACGTATTCCGGAGACAGTTCAGTTACGGCTGAAGGAAATTTAGAAGACATATATGAACATTTCCAAAACCCCAAATACTTATATAAAACATCAATTTTTAGAGAAAATGGTATCTCGATCTTTATTTGTCCCAATCCAAGAATTTTGAGGTATTCCAGAGTTAGGTCAGTATTGATTACGTTATGGCTAAAGGAAGTACGGACAAATCCAGAAACCCAAAAGTATCCATAACCTATGAATTCATATTTGTTCCAATCCGAAAATATTGAAGTATTCTTTATTTTACTATAACAAAATTGGGTTTTGATCAGATATTTATCTGGATAATTTATGGTAAGTTATGCAACGGGCACCTGGTCCAAGGAGTTGTCAGTTGGCAGCTGAGTTGGGATCGCTCTATTCAAATGTGAAAAGGACGCCGGAAAGAAAGCATAAAGTAGCCGCTGGTTTGGACTGTCTCCGGACTGTGTCCGGACTGTATGGGCGCATGTTAATTAAGTTATCTTACAATTCCAGGGGCATTACTAATGGACTTGACACTTGGTCTATGGTCCGGCCTGGTCTATGGCCTGGACCATGGACATGGCTATGACCGGGATGTGGCACTCTGGGAATATTTACTCCTGTGCGCTGGACCCACCAAGTGGCCAGCGAGGCACAAAGAGTTATTGTTCCTAATGTATGCAGACGGAGAGACAAAGACGGAAGGCACAGAAACGAAAGGGACAGCATGTAGAGTGTGTGCGAGTCGATGCGAGTGAGTGAGAGTGAGAGGGAGAGTGCGAGCGAGTGCGTGCGCGGGAGGGAGAGGTTCGAGTGTGTCGCACAGTGGGTGTGGGTGCACTTGATGAGCCGTAACCTAATGTTGCACTACACACAATGGGCCATGATGAGCGTCGGTGTTTCGCTTTTGTTCTCCGTGTTTGGTTCCGTCCGTGTCAGGTCGGATTCGCTGCGCTACCAGCAGCCGATCAATGGGCCGATCGACGGCGAAGGAGACAGGAGGAGACACTCTGTGTGTCGGTCGGTCGGTCGGTCGGTCGGTCGGTGAGTCACACTCGGGGTGCCAAAGGACTCGGGTCAAAAGCAAATTGGGAATTTATCACCCAAAAGCGAAGATGATGACTTCGTATGCCAAAGCAAATGCATTCTCTACACTTGCCCGAACCGGATCGTAGCCGGGACAGAAATTGTCACAATGGTCCAAGGAACGGAACGCTTGTCACTGAACCATTCGCAAATTGATTTCAACTGCCAATGATGAGAGTGCCAAAGTCAATGCATGGCTATAGATGGTTCCCCGCCTGCCCGCCTGCCGCCTGCCGCCTGCCCAGCTGTGCCAAAAAATCCAGGGCGAAACGCCGAAACCCCATAAACCTATCCAATTTCAAAGCGAATTCACACGCAAAAGCCGACACCGGGCCGGACCAGAGTCATTGGCCTGTTGCTCGGCTGCTCACAGATGCGACTGTAGAAGTTATGACCATAGTTTGCATGGAACCACAAGCGAGGGTAGACACTAAAGTATGTCAAGAAAACAAATATCGAAGAAAAAACTTAGTCAAATCTAACCAAAAGGCATGTTAGCTCTGGGTAACCGCACAGATTCTAGCTTGGCGTGTGATTGGACAAACTTAATTGGCAACCCTCGCATTTGGCTAAATCGCATACAAAGCGCCACAGGCTCTGCGGTTTTTTGTTTTTGCCATTTTTAGCCATTTTTTGCTGTATTTTAACTTCAATTTCCATTTCGCGCTGATCGATTTTTGCACGCAAAGTGTGAGGGAGTCATCCTTCGATGCCCACCGATGCCCGATCCAACGATCCAACGATGCGGCGATACCCGATCCGCCTGATGGCCCGATTCAGAGATACTTCGATTCCGTACTTAGCCATTGAATTTATTGGGCAAAGCCAATGCAATATTTTATTGTATTTTGGCCGGGCAAAACAAGCTAACTTCTGCACCTCAGTGCCTCCTCCTCCTCCGCCGGACCCCAAAACGTAATCCAAAGCCAAACCTAAAACCAGGTCTCAGCTGCAGTTGGTGTCGGTGTCGGTGTCGGTGTCGGTGCGTTATCAACTCAGCTCCACCTTCAAAGCGCCGTTGGCTACCGACCTGGTGCTGTCTCGTTTCGGTCTCTATACCCTGTAAGTGGGTTATACTGAGACAGGCATGTCTTCAAGCTGCAACAAGCTATGTCAACTCAGCTGCCATTGTTTCCAACTTGCTGAAATTTGACATCTTTGCATATTCTTCTAGCCCAAACCTTATACTATAGGCCTCAGTTGAACAGATGGAAAAGGTTTCAATTCCAATCCAAATCGAAGTACCATATGGTACTTGTGGAAGTTGTGAAGTGTATCTAAATTGTGGCCTCAGCTTTGTGGTTTTGATTTTTGGGCTGCCGGGCGGCGGGTGGCATGTGGCGGTGCGATCAGGTGATCGGGGTATTGGGGGATCTCTGGGTTCGGTGCACATGCAAAACAATAATCGATGCCGCCGCCCGCCATTCCATTTAAAACGTGTTAAAGAGGCAGCCAGTGAGCAGAGGATGGCCCACGCCCCCGCCGCCGCCGCCCTACGCCCTGTGCCCCCGCTGCAACACGCCCACACTGCACCGCCCCGGCTTATTTGATTTTAGACGCGTTCATTTCGCGCCCAGCGGCACTTCGGGCCTTGGTATTGGCTTTGGCCCGGGATTTGGCTTGGGTTTTGGCCTTTTTTAGGCTGCTCTGCGTTATGAATTTATGATGTGATTTCGATCATTTGACATAATCTATTTAGCGTACGCGCATCGAGCGTGCCTCATGCCACATGCCTCATGCCCCATGCACGATGCCCATGCCACATGCTGCATGCTGCATGCTGCATGCAGCAACTGCAACTCGACTCCACTGGGAGTTGGACTCGAGCATTGCGGGCATAATTTGTAATGAGATAATTTTATTTGCTTTGCCCAATGCTTTGCGCATGCTCTGGGTTACCCGTAACCGCCCCAACCAGGGGGCACGGCCGGGGCAGCAGCTCCAAAGATTTGGGTTCTGCGATAGCCCCAATGCAGTTGGCACTCGCCTTCGCCTGCGCCTTGCCCCCATGTGGCAGCAACTGAGCGTATTTATTGGTTGCTAGTCGGGCCATATTTAACTGGCATAATTGAATCCTAGTGCTAAATACTCGGTGATCTGGTGGGCAGAACCGGGGCTGTGGCATGGTTATTATATTGGCGTTCGGTTGCAACTAGAGCTAAGGCAATGGGAACGGTTTAGGAAGAACAATTACTTATTCTAATGAACATTTAATAGACGTTATTTTGCAGGCCAACATGGAGAAAGAAAAGCCTCGTGGACAAATGTGATTCTGCGAGTTCCCCAATATAATACCTAAAATTTAATGCAAAAATAATAGATTACTTTTCACAAAAACTCATATTAAGACATATCTACCGTGAAACGATAATAAATAAGGTCTTAGCTATGTATCTAAAATTTCAAAATATTAGCTGAAAAAACAAAGGAAATATGATTTAAGCTGATTGACAACTATAACTATAAGCTGTGGTTTTCCAAACTGATTGCATCACAAAATCCCAATTACAATACACAATTTGTAGAAAATTCTAGTTGGATTTGAAAATGGAATTCTATAAGCATATACCAGATATCCAGAGAGCTTCAAATTACGAGTGAAGAAGTTTTGGCAATTGGAACACATTTAAATTTTCAAGACGGGCTCCTGTAATTGTAGAAGACTTAGCATTCCTAAGCAAAGCAGACCTTTACCTCTGAGGCAACAATATGATATTGAAATCGGTCCATGTGCAACATTCGCTTCTATGCCAAGATTATTTATGATATGACAGACGGCCAGAGGGCCAGACGAACAGATATATCATTATGAATGTTAACATTTAGAGGTTTTTGAAGCTTATAATTTCTTTTTCTTCTCAAAATATACAAGTTTATCCTGTCTGCAACGATATCATGGTGCACCAATACTGCCCGCAGTTGGTCTACAGAGTGTTCCAGTTCAAAAACCCACTGCAAGACCTGCTGTCCTCTTCTTCTTATGCCTTATATGTCGGATCTTCGGTAAGAAAATGAAGTTTTTCCGCGATTTAAGCTTAATTTGTGCGTGAAGCCAACTTATCGGTAATATGCGACGTGACCGTTTGATACTGTCCACGTCCCCGTCCTTGTCCCCGTGCCCAGCCTCATCTTCATCCTCCTAGTGGCTGGGGCTGCTGTTGGTCCCCAAATGCAATTATCTCACATTGTTTGGGCAACCAACTAGCCGAGAGCCAAATTGTGGTCGGGCAATTTGCTGCCGCCCAGATGGGCACATCCATTAGCTTTTATTGATTTTCGTGCAACATTTTTCTAATTTGCAGCCCCGAAATCGGATGCAAAAGCGGCGAGCGGCAACACTGGTCATGTTGGCACTGGTCAATCAACCTTGGTGGCAAACAGATTGCCCGACGCTGCCTGGGTGGTCCCAGCCAGTCAGCTGCCCGGCCGCCCGGCTGCCCGGCTGCCCGACTCACCGTCGAGCCACTGAACCACTGAGCCACCGCCGAGTGGACGAGCCATTGATGAGGCTGGCGACGCCGGCGCTGAACGCTTTTTAAAAACCCAACTCGACTCTTGTGGCATGTAAAGCAAATGAGGCGCGTTTTATGCAAAAAAAAAAAAAAGCTAAAAAAAAGCCAAGCCAAAAAAATAAATAAAGAGGAAAAATTGCAGAAAACGAGTTGCAGCGATCGGCGATCGGCGGCCCATCAAGTGAGTTGTGATGGCTATCGATCAACGTGCCACAGACGCAGCTCCGGAGCGGCAGTCGCAGTTGCAGTTGCAGGCACAGTTCTTCGCGCAGAAGAGGGGCAGAGATTACAATCGATGCGTGCGCATAATCCTCGAACGATATGGAGGGATACCGTTGCAGAGATGAGCCAGAAACGAAAACAAAACAAGAGCTGGAGCGGGCATGCCAGGCTGCAGGCTACCCTGTACAGATACAGCTAAAATTTAGCACAAATCTGCAGCTATTGGTCTGTGCTGAGTCAGCATCAGAGTATCTTATATCGTATATAAATGGAAATTAATCCACTTGCTAGTCGCGAAACTACCCACTGCTGGCACTGCATTTACAGGGTATAGCCAAGAACCAGAAAACAGTTACAGAACGGCGCGCTAATAACAAACAATTAGCAAGAATATATCCACTGAGCACTGGCATTAAGGCAGCTCCAATGATCCACCAGCAAAACACAGGCCACTTGACCCACATTGGCCGGGCGCAGCCTGCCCCACCACGCCTCAACGTGCCACGCCTCAAACGGAGCGTGTGGCCCAAGCGGCATTGGTTTAGGCCGCATTGGGTTAATTACAAGACAGAGGAAAGTGCCAGGATGTGGCCAAAGGATGCTGAAAAAGGATATAAAAGGATGACTGTGGCTGAGGCTGCTTCTAATTTTTAATTAACAGCGATAAGGATCAGCTGACTGGTTGTCCTTTGGCTACTGTCTCCGCTTTCTCCCCTTTCTACGCTGCCTGCGGGTCCTTGCGCCTATCGCCTATCACTCGGCTTACTAATTGGTCAGCAAGGGTTAAACGCTGGGCTGGGCCTGCGTGCGGTAGGTGAAAGTCGTAAACCCCGAAAAGTCGTAGACCCAAAAATTAGCCATGCTCGTAAAAGAATCTTAGTTTTTAGAACATGGTGACAGATCGCTGGGACTTAGAGTTACTCCGGGATGCTGTTCGCTGATGCTGAAGGCGCGATAAGTAAAACCAACTAATAACTGGGATCGGGATAATAGCTGGGTTTGGGTAAGGACTGTGGCATAACTGGAAATATTTCCATTAACTTTCAAATTTTCCCTTGATGAGGCTGATGAATCATGAGTCATTTGGACAGTTTTCCCAAAAATCCTCTACATATTTTTCTGAAATATTTTTCTTAATTTATGCTCAAACCGGGCATATTTGCTCCAAGTAAATCGCATAATGTCGACGTGCGTGTGGAATGCCAGTGCTTGGGCCCCATATTTCTGCCCCGTCGGCCCCAAGTGGCTGCCAGTCGGCCCAGCCTGGGCTCTGGGCTCTGGGCTCTGGGCTCTGGGACCGCGTGGCAAGTGGCATTGTAAAATGCTGCCTGAAATGCACATTTCAATCATGATAAAAATTCTAAAATACAAAATTGAATTGCTCCAAGCGCAAAAATTCTAAAATTGTAAATTCAATTAAATTGACAAATTTTTATGCACTGCGAGTGGCACGCCAGGCGGACGGGGCGCCAGATGGGGGCTGCGGTGGGGCCTGCGCGGAGCTGACAACCTCAACCTCAAGCCCAGTGCCAGTACCATCGGTACCAGAGCCAGTGCCAGTCCCAGTGCCCGTCTCAGTACCAGTTCCAGTTCCAATTCCAAGTCAAGTCCAGCGATTAAAAATGCGTATTAATTTTTATGCGCGAAACGAGCGAAAACGCATCTCCCGCAACAGAGCTGGAGACCATGAAAGGCAAAAGTGTCCATCAACGACGCGCAAATACCCTACAAGGCGACAGGAAGGGGCTCAACGGGAAGTCAACGTGGCTAACAAGCGATTTCCAATTGTTTGATTCTCGATTTATTATTAAATTGTTTATGTTTTATCTATGATATGGAGGCTCCAGCCAAACAAGGGGTTTGGGAATAGGGGGTTGAACCCACACTCATGTCGAGATCATGACCTGAAGACCTCCGTTGCTCTGATTACCCTTTGAAATTTTCATAGTATATTTCCACAGAATTTGTTTGAAATTTATAGGGCAATCTATCAACTGATTTCGCTAGAGTTTTTAGCAGAACAAGTTTTAGTTCTTTTATATTTATAAACAATATTTCATTTCTATATAAATTTGCACATTAAGTCTAACAAAAGGTAATCCACAATTCTCCTCCTGTTGGCTAAAGCTAGGCGCTTCTGGGCGTCTGCTTTCTTCGGATGTTCCAATTGCTGGAATATAACTCTAGTTCGTATTAAGAGTTTAGCCTTAGAGAGACAGCTAATACTGGATGATACCATGCCAATCCCATCAAACACACAACCAAACATCTCTGGCTCTCAATCCTGGCTTTGGAGCCGTGGAGACCTCACGAAAGGCATGAAATGCAAATATAATGGATTTTAATGGCTGGACTATACCTAATATATGAAATCCCTAGGCCCATTACAGCTATAGAATATATTCAACGGATCTAAGAAGAGAGAACTACACCGATTGTCATTAAGTTAGCTCATCTGGAGGATTGGTTGAAATGGAATCATCGATACACACAATGCTTCTATAACAAACTAACATGAGTAATTAATTAATATCCCCACTTGAACTATTTATTAAAGATTTGGGCATAACTTTCTTTAAGCCATAGAAAGGGTCTGTCAATCTATCAGTTTTCAAGCTCTGATATCTTAATTGTGATATCAGTCCAGAAACTAGCATAAAAATCAGCATATATTCATCAAATTCATCTAAATCTGTTTTAATAATTTTCAAAATTTCAGAAAAATTTCTATTAATTTCCAAATCGAGTCAAAGATTAGCTGCCATTTTGACTGTCACAGAGCTCTCCAAGGAGTTCCTATTCAGCTCTCGAGGACAATTTGCCCGTTTAAGACTAAATCGAGCTCGACCAATTTCGATCATCGCCTGGCAACACCTCGATTATTTATGGCCTTGGGGAATTCAGGGAATACGAATGTCCAGGGCATCATCAATAGAGCTGGGAGAGTCTATGAGAACTGTGTCAGATTAGTCTGACAGGACAAAGTCAAAGCTCTGCCAGACATTTGGGCAGCAGGTAGGAGCCGACCTAATGAATTTGATATGCAGGAGCACGCTTTGTTTTGAGGCTGCGCCGTGGCGGACAATGGGCCCGGGACAAGGACAATGGCAGGACAATCGTAAATTTGTAATTGAAAACGTATTTGGCCAGCGTTGCCCATTGTTCGTTTTTCACACACATCAAATGGCCAAACAATGGCGAAAATAGAGAATAAAAGAGCACAAATTCCTTTCAAATCAGTTTTTCCTTTTATTTGTAGGGATTTTCGCCTGGGATTTTCCAAGGAAATGGCCCACGCGTGTCACGAGCAGAACGACCGGAGCAGTCGGAGCAGACCGAGCAGACTTTATGGCTGAATCGATGTGCCATAAATTAGATCAACGGCCGAGTTGTCAGCACAACTGACCGCTGATCGCAGGCTCCATACTCCCTCTCCCCCGCTCTCTCTACTGGGCTGATCCTGCACGCCGGACATCCGTCGTGGAACTCCTTAATATAATCAAGTTTTTGGTCAGTTTGTGCTCCAGACCAGCTGTGCCTGTGTGTGGCTGCCCTTCACGTCCTTGTGCTCAAACCGATGCTCATCTTTTGCTTTATTCTTCTGGCTGACAATTCAATTTTCGACCAGCGTTGGCCGGAAACGACTTCCCGCTTCCCGCTTCCCCAGCACCCTCTGGCCAGTATCCTTGGATAATGCACTACTCTTGCATCAAGTCTAATTGAGCTGTTGTCCCACAATTGCTCACAATTCGAGTTGACTTGACTTCATTATCCCGATTTATGCAATTCATCCACTGCCACATTGTAGTCACCCGCATCCTGTTGTCCTGCGACTGGACCACACACTCCCAGCAGCCCGCTGTGACGCTCAGGTGGTCCGTCCTTTAAGGAGACTGAGAGAACTCAATGCAAAAATATCAAAGTCCACCAAGGAGAAAGGTGCCTCAATTTCCCCATTCAGAGCCAATGACTGTGACTGTAAGTGAAAGCACAATAGCCCATAGTCCTGGGATTCATTTAAAGTTCTATGAAAATACTCCCGGAATGATACACATTAGAAACCAACTCTATGAAATTTTTATTTCTATCCTACGTAGTTCTTAAACTATCCTAATGAAACATAGCACATAGCAATGAAATCTTCGGTGCGCCGAAGATAATCCTTCCTTACTTTTTTAGTTCAAATACATAATACATACGACATGATAGTTCCAAAAAAATTGGCCATGGCACAAAGTGATCCGCTTTAATCCATACTTTAATCCTTGTATGATGTTCCCAAATATCACATGTATCTTCTGTCCTCAATTATGAACTTCTCCATATCACAGACTTGTAATTGCAATCACTTTTTATCTGCCGATCATTTGTTCCGCGGAGCTTTTATCGCTGCATTCAACAGCAACCAGCTTTAATGTGCTTTCAAAGCTCTCAGCCTGCTGCTGACAGCCCGCTGACAGCGCCCCTGACGACTAGTTAAACCGAGCTCCCGACACGCAACGAGCTATGGGCGATAAGCGGGGGCTAACAACTTGATATCAACAGATCTGCAGCTAATCAATAGCTTTACAACTTCATCCAATCACTGCGATTGCTCCTCCTAGTGCCCCCGTGCCCGGCCCCCTCTGTGCTCAGTTCCCTCCACTGTTGCCCAGTTCGCCGCCCCTGTCGCCACACACTGTGGGGAGTGGCTGGTCGTGGTCGTGTCGTGCTGGGCACGCATCAATTAAAGCCGCACCAATGTTTTCGCACCCGGTACGCAAATCGATTAATTCCGCGCCCAAATGCGATAAGGCTCCACGGCACCACGGCTGCCCCTCGGCCCGTCCCGGCGCCCCACTGTCCCAGTCCAAGTCCCAGTCCAAGTCGTGGCAACAGCAGCCAATATTTAACTTTGAACTAATTATTTCAATGGAAAGGCAAATAAGTTGATTTCACTGTTCCAAAGCTGCTGCTGATCCTACGCCAACTCCAGCAGCTCCAGCTCCAGCTCCAGCTCCTCCTTTTGCTCCTGCTGCTGCTGCCTCTGCTTTGGCTTCGGCTTGGCATGTTTTTTTTAATTATAAGCAACACGCAGGCGACCCAGGCCATTGACTGAGCATGCGCGTGGTCACATTCGTCGACATGCTCATCCTCCATAGTCCAGTCCGAATCAGAATCAGCCACAGAATCGGACTCAGTTTTAGCCTTAGCCACGGCCTCAGCCTTAGTTGATGCGCGCGCGATTTTTGCCACTTAATAGCGCTTAAACACGAACATTTCGGATTGTGTTGGGCCCAAGGAGGCAGCAGCAGCCCCAGAGGAATCAAAGTGCAGCGCGTAATTGCGCGGCCAACTGACCGAGGAGCAGCCCAGCCAACGGGAGCAGTCCCAGACCCAAAGCCGCAGCCTGAGCCCAACCCAACCCAATTCCATCCAAGCAAAGCCAAACAAACAAACAAACAAACACAAATTGTGGTGTGAACCACTGAGAACAACTAACACAAGCTGGACATCTAATACACCCTGTACTCCCCAATCTTTAGATTGATTACCAATTATACGTCAATTCTACGGTTCCTAATATAATGCTTTCGACTATATATTTATGAGTATGTAATAAAGCAATCCTAACAATTTCAGAACGATCGGATCACAAACACGGCAGATCTTGCACCAATTAGGGCAAATTTTAAAACTGCTTAACTCAGCTTAAGCTGCTCCGATTTTGACTTGTTTTACTAGTTTTTATTCCGTCCTCAGTCAAATTTTATTCACTTCTTAAAAAAAACAAAATTTCGGTATTTTTTTGGATTTTGAGGTAAGGGTCCCCCCTGAGTTTTGAAAAAATTTTGAAAATTGAAAACTCAAAATTTTGGCTTTTTTCCATTTCTGTGACTAAAATTAGCATAAAAAACTGTTTTAAAACTCCATCAGAAGAGTTTCATTTTTGACTCAAAAATCGACCTAAAATCGAGAATTTTAGCTTGTAAAGTGAAAAACTGCTTTGGGAGCAAAATACAAAACCTCATAATTTCGTCAAAACTGCACCGATTTTGACTTGTTATACCATTTTGTTCATGGTTTTTGATACCAATTAATTTCCCATTCAATTTTTATCCATATCGTGAAGGGTCCTCCATAAAAATAATAAGTGTAATAATGCTTTTTTCATACATTTTCATTTCTTATTTGAAAACAACCACCTAACAAACTCAAAGGATCCTGAAGCACTTCCTCTGCACAGTGGCGCCATCTATGTGCAAGTCGGGCAAACTACATACAGCAAAATGCGCCCCCAAGGGAAAAAACAGGAAAACTGGAAAAACAGTTGTTGTTGTTGTTGTGGTAGAGTTTAAGAAGAGCAGCAGTGCTTCAAGTGATTTCTATGTGACAAAACAGTTTGAAAACATATGATAATATAGCACATACGATCCCACACCAAGCGCCGCTATTTCAGGGTATCAAGAGCAGTGCTGACTGCTTCCTGCTGCCAACACATAAATTAATTTGTGTGCATAATGCGGCCCATAGAAGGAATCCTGCGCCGGCAGCCACCGCCTCCTCCACATGTGCGTGGCTGCAGCGCATTCATCAAGAGCCACTCGCATTTGTTTGCTGACAATGAATTGCGCCCCGAACTGGTAGGAGGCGGTGCAGCAGGAGCAACAGGAGCAGGAAGATCAGGACGGACGGGCGGTGGTGTGCCGGGCTGGAGGAGTGTTTGGCATCCGTGCCTGGTTGGTTGCCTTTTAGGAGCAGCTCAAATTAAAATTCTTTGGAGCTGGCGCATAATTAAAAGTCGGGGAACGCTTAATGAAGTAATGCGGCATTAGACGAGGCTGAGACCGAGATGAAGACCCCATCCCCATTCCCATCCCCAGATCCAGCCTCAGTCCCAGATCCAGTCCCAGCTAACTGGCCAATGGTCATATATCAATTGGGCAATGACAACTGCAGCGCAAGCAAAATCAACAAGTGCGAATGGGCTGGCTGGCAGTTGAGGCAATGCGACTTATAGATACCCCATAAAAGCACGACGAGGGTAAAATAGCGCAAATATACGACTTGGGCATACTCTCTAAGAGGCTGAGCGTAAAACACATCTTTAGCTAAGCTAACTCTAACCTACATACCCTGTAATTTTTGAATTTTATACGACTTGGGGTTACTCTCTAAGGTATAAGACGGAGCTGATAGATATAAGAGTGTAAAACACTTTATTATTATTATTATGTGGCTATAACAACCCTATCGGGTCACAACCTGAAGCATCTTCCTCTGGCGAGGCTTT